>JACCPG010000194.1:0-34920 GCA_016069955.1 Drepana arcuata
TGAATGTGGACGAAGCGAAAGAGGTATGTAAGTCTAGAGAGAACTGGCGCTCTATACACTCTGCCTACCCCGTTAGGGACTTGGCGTGATGATATGTAAGTGTATGTATATATAATTATTAAGGAAGAACAGTATTGTATGCTTTAAGGAAATCGTTTTAAAGAAAAAGAAGACCACATACCTAAAGCAATAACTTAAATGTAAAGGCTGTATTTCAACGAGTACTTCCTTAAACAACTGCCATTTGCGGTGAACACGTGGTTAAATGACAGGAGATGTGATCTCACGGGACTGTTTAATGGGATAATAGGCAGCGTACGAGCTAACTCAGGATATAGGATATCTCTGTAAAAATCCTGGGTATGTCAGAGGGAGTGTGAAAATAGCATAAATGCTGTTGAGATGCGATCTCTTCGAAAAATGTGCGGAATAACGATCTTAGATCGAATACGCAATGAAGAGATTCGCAAATCATCTGGCGGGAATGAGGGCGTGATTGTAAAGATGAAGAAAGGCATGTTACGCTGGCTTGGACATATAGAAAGGATGAGTGAAGAAAGATCGACAAAACAGATTTACAAAGCAAAAGTGTGTGCAAGAAGAGGCAGAGTAAGACCTCGTTTCAACCACCTAAATCAAATCGATCGGACGCTCAAGGACGGGAACGCCAAGAGTACTCGAAACCGACGAGCATGTATAAAGAGACTGATGAATGTGGACGAAGCGAAAGAGGTATGTAAGTCTAGAGAGAACTGGCGCTCTATACTCTCTGCCTACCCCGTCAGGGACTCGGCGTGATGATATATATGTATGTATGATCTCTGTAGAAGAGTGAGCGCGAAACGTAAACCTACACGGTCTTATTTGAGCTAAAAACTCACTCAAATAGGAACTCAAAATTTTAGTTTAATCTAAGTGAATACTTTGGTTAGGGTTGCCTCCTGCTGCAGTAGTACCAAAGGCGTAGCAAAATGCCGTCATGTGTCGACGTCGGTATGACGTCATAAACATCTGTCGCCCGAACCTTTTTGAATCATGACGTTTGGTCAAGATCGTTCACCTGCATTTGCAGTAATAAATTATCTGAAATAAAATATAAAGCGCCTGAGTTGTGGTGATAATGATGTAGTTATGATAAATAAAAACAATAAAATCACAATGAAATTCGGAGAGCAACTATTCAATTTCTTTAAAAACAACATTGAAAATATGACTCAACGAAAAAAGCTCTGTAAAGTACTAATATTATGTGGCCCAACGCGCGATTCAATCACTATGTACATTTAAACATCACAATATGTAACTAACCGTGATGTGGAGAATAAATTCTTACATTTCATTTCATAACTCGCATACTGCCAACCCTGCACATCCTCCTTGAAAAACTCTATGCTGTACTCTTTAGTTAAAATCTCAACGGGGAGCTTATTCGAGTTAGTCTCATTACGACGTACAGACGCTGCTGGGTGACTTTTTTCTTATAATAAATATATATATATATACACTACACACTATAACACACTAGTTGTCCCGCCCAGCTTCGCTCGGGTGAAAAAAATAATTCCCTGAAACACAATCGCAGCGCCACCTATCGGGTTCAATTGTGAATCTAAGCCATCGAATCGACTTGAAGAAAGAAAATTTCATCAAAATCGGTCCAGCCACTTAAAAATACTTCAGTGACTAACACACGCACAGAAGAAATATATATGTATATAACCAGCTGTCCTGCCCAGTTTCGCCCGGGTGACAAAGTAAAATTTACTGAAACACGATCGCAGCGCCACCTATCGGGTCCAATTGTGAATCTAAGCTATCGAATCGACTTGAAGACAAACCAAAAATTTCATTAAAATCGGTTACGATTCTATAAAGGACATACAGACATTCATTTTTATATATATAGAAGACTAAGACTATAGAAGGCTGTGACCGCGTCTTCGTCCACGTGGAATTCAACAAAAAAAATTGGTCCAGACGTTTCAGAGATTAGCCGGAATAAAAAAAAAATACTTTGGTGTATATACCGTGTATTTAGTAAAAAGCGGTTATTTTAATATTCCAAACAGACACTCCAATTTTATGATATATATAGATATATAACGGGCCATAATGTAATGAAGGAATGATTTCTCACTGTATCTATAATTCTATATCTGTTCACGGAAGTTTCCAATACAAGTGTGCAGATAAATAGAGTTGTTGATATTAATTTATAATTATGATTTGTCACCAATAAAGTTATAATTAAACATTGGCTATTCCTGAACGAATTACTCACACACACACACACACCTCTCTACGACCACTGGTAATTCCTCTGAGCTCTGTACGTCTCACCCGGGATGAGTGTTAATATCTGCGACACTGTCACTACTGCTGGCGTATAAATATAGTTATCCTGTTATTGTTATAAAAGTTATGCAACTTATATGTACATGTATACAACACATAGATATTATTAAATGCGAAAGTTGGTGAGGGTGTTCGTTCCTCTTTCGCGCGAAAACTACTGAACGGAATTGAATGAAGTTTGGCACAGAGACAGATGATTAGCCGGATTATATTATTATAATAAGAGGCAGAGGAAGGCCACGTTCCAACTACCTGGATCAAATAGATCGGACTCTGAAGGACGGGAACGTTAAGAGTACTCGAAACCGACGAGCATGTATGAAGAGACTGATGAATGTGGACGAAGCCCAAGAGGTATGTAAGTCTAGAGAGAACTGGCGTTCTATACTCTCTGCCTACCCCGTTAGGGACGTGGCGTGATGATATGTATGTATATATATAGGGTATATAAAAGTTTATTCCTGAAAATAGGTATGATCTACCAAATTCAACGCGGGAGAACCCCGGCACAGCTAAGGTTTGTCATAATATATACACATATTTTACGAATATAGCTTATTTTTGCGACGGATATACAGACAGACAATCTCTTTCCGAACAAAACAAAACAGTGTCTTTGAAGAGTTCCTACATAAACGCTTTAGAAGCCTTCTCTCGTCATATGCATATGTGTCTAGGGAGACAAAACCCCATTCCAGCCTCGCTTACGCTTTCCAGTATGGCAATAAAATCAGGTGCGGAAAAAGTAATACCTACATACGTTTTAGAATTTCTTTTTAAACGTATGCAGGTTTCTTTTCGATGTTTTCCTTCGCCATAAAGCTCGTTTTGTCTCTATAATCACTCTTAAACTACTTAAAGTTAGACTCATTGGTACAGTCGGGATGCTTCAGGCAACTCGAACTACTCGGGAACCACAGCTTTTCATTTTACTACTTGTGTGAATTTGAAGACTACAAAAAGCCTATAAGCGTTCGCGAAAAGACCCTTGGGGTAGGTAGATGGAGAAGTAAGAACCGCTTTAATTTTCCACTCAAAAGAATGCACTTCTCTCGATGTTTCCCTTCACCGGCAAGGTCCTGACGCAATCATGAAATTGTATTTCATTATCACTCCTTGTAACAGGCATCTGTCCCAATCTTTAGCCCGGCCACGGCTCTTGTAACTGTAAGTATGTCCGTAAATACGTGTGTATGTGTATGTATAAAACTATTTTTAACCAGTGTTTACAAATGTTCAAACACAATTATCATACTATATCGATAGCGTGGGGGCACGACTCGACGTCACACCATTCAACGCAATAACAAACAGAGATAACTTTATTGCGGAGATAGACTCCAGGTCTCAGGCTGCCAGCGCCCTTGTCTCGGAGTCCTCCAGGGCAGAGACAAAATCCCTCTTAAACAAAATCCCTTTTGCTGCTATCCATGGTATGACCACCCGTGGCTTTCAATTGCTATAATGATAGTGTGGTCACGTGTCCGAAATGTGCGGCAATCTTCCAGAAGATTGGCTACATAAGCCGTATACAAGTGCACGTACAACTCAATGATAAATGAAGCGGTCTTCATAACCGAAATCGGTCGGATTCATTCTTCATCGTCATCATCCATTCTGTTGCAATGATAGGTATTAGAATTTCTTCGTTGGCACCTAAAATATATCTCCAGCTGAAAGTGGGTGTGTGGGTACTACCTATACACCTCTGCCAACCCCTTCGGGAATCCTTATGGGAAGGCGTGAATATATCTATACTAATACAATATTATTATAAATAGGAAAGATTTGTATGTAAGTATGTTTGTAAGGAATTGGCTCAAAAAGTACGGGACCAATTTTAAAAATTCTTACCGTTTGAATGCTAAATAATCACTGATTGATATAGGCTATTTTAATTGCAAGAATAATAATATATAATATATATATATCCTCACGCCTTCCCACAAGGGTCCCCGAAGGGGTAGGCAGAGGTGTATAGGTAATACCCACACACCCACTTTCCGCCAGAGGTATATTAGGTGCCAACGTGACAGATGGCGAGTCCATCGCCGTTACTCGAGCACGACTATACATACGCCTTTGAATTTCTTCTCAGACGTATGCGGGTTTCCTCTCGATGTTTTCCTTCACCGTAAAGCTCGTGGTGTGACTAATCACTGTACTTAAGTTCAGAAAAACTCATTGGTACAGGCGGGATTCGAACTTGCGACCTTTGCGTCGCAGGCAACTGCTCGAACCACTCGGCCACCACGGGTTACATAGGTATGCTTAAATAGTGAATTATTTGTAAAAGTTAATGATTTTTACAAGGATAGGTGGTGCATTTGCAACTGCTCATTAAAATTGGCCAGTGCAAATCAAGACGTGGATTTGGAAGTGGGTTCTCGTTGTTCTGCCAATCAGGATGTTGAAGAATAATGTTCGTGTAGTTCATTTAATTATCGTCATAGTCAGACAAATCTGTATATACTAACACTATGGATATGATCCGAAAAAATGTTAATCTTTCTTCCTCATCTCTTTCATATTTGAAACCAACGTAACATGCCTTTGCCTCGAAACAGATATACAAAGCAAAAGTGTGTGCAAGAAGAGGTAGAGGAAGGCCACGTTCCAACTACCTGGATCAAATAGATCGGACTCTGAAGGACGGGAACGTTAAGAGTACTCGAAACCGACGAGCATGTATGAAGAGACCGATGAATGTGGACGAAGCGAAAGAGGAGGAGGTAAGTCTAGAAAGAACTTGCGCTCTATACTCTCTGGCTACCCCGTTAGGGACTTGGCGTGATGATATGTATGTATGTATAAAAATTGTTCTATTCTTTCCTCACGCCTTGCCATAAGGTCTCCGAAGTGGTAGGCAGAGGTGTATAGCTAGTACCCACAAACCCACTTTCCGCCAAAGGTATATTTTAGGTGCTAACGTGACAGATGGCGGGTCCATCGCCGTTACTCAAGCACGCAGCTCACTCTATCTGCAAAACTGCATTAAAATCTGTTG
Organism: Drepana arcuata; assembly: GCA_016069955.1. Lineage (NCBI taxonomy): Eukaryota > Metazoa > Arthropoda > Insecta > Lepidoptera > Drepanidae > Drepana > Drepana arcuata. Next base: position 5,363 of record JACCPG010000194.1, read on the forward strand.
AATCTTTTGAAGATCTAAGCAAACAGACAGCAGAATAGACTACATTTTATACCATGTAAGGATTAACGTTTTTATTAAACCTAAAGGGTTAGTTAGATTTATAGCAATGCAGGTGAAACCACGTGAATCAGCTAGTTGCGAATAACAAACCACTTAATTATTAAACAGACCATTCTAGATGCGAACGAATGATCTTTTCAACAAACCTCTGTAATTCAATCCCTTCGGAGGCTACGCTAGCTAGTGACGTATCGTTAATGATAACAAATTATTACTTATTATTTATGTTGGTACTAACAAAATGACTACGAAACATTCATTACTTGAGTGGAATAAACCGCAATATTGCATATTATTGCATACGTTTGTTACACAATACATTACTGTTGACAAGACGTCTAATGGCTTCAGATGATACGTACACTATTAGATGTATCTTCAGATATACAAATATATATATACAATATATATATATATAAATACAATATATATATAAATAAATATAAATATATATATAGATATATATATACATGGTATAAAATATAGTCTATAGTGCTGTCTGTTCGCTTAGATCTTTTAAACTATTCAACAGATTTTAATGCTGTTTTGTATATATATATTTTTATATGAATGAAAATGAGGAATGGATGAATGAAAGTGGATGAAGCGAAAGAAGTATGTAAGGATCGTAGCAAGTGGAAAGAAGTGGTATCTGCCTACCCCTACGGGAAATAGGCGTGATTATATGTATGTATGTATGTATATACGGTCACGATATCACGGTATCCCACAATCCCTGAAGGGGTAGGCCGAAATGTAAAGATAGTACTAGCACACTCACCTTTCCGCCAGCGTTACATTTTAGGTGCTAGCGTGACAGATAGCGAGTGCATCGCCGCTACTCAAACACGACAAATTTTTTTTTAAATAAATGGACGACTATACATAAGCCTTGTATGTAGATTATCAAGATCCTTTCTTGTGACGGCCTTGGAAGCGAATATCATTCAAAATATTTGCTAAAATATATCTTTGGCGGAAAGTGGGTGTGTGGACCTATACACCTCGGCCTATCTATTCAGAGCCTACCACTTCAGAGACCGTTGCGGGAAGGAGTGAGGATATCCATGTTAGATGTTTACTACCGACTGTGATTGAACCCATGACCATTGACACATGGCAGCACCATCGTGCCAAAAGGCCTGCCAAATCTCTACTTTGTATAAAACAAAGTGTCTTCCCGCCGTTTGTACGCCTTTTGAACTGCTCAACGGATTTTTATTAGGTTTTCGTCAATAGATAGAGTGATTCAAGAGGATTTTTTATCAGCTGTTTCACAAGAGTATTCCGGAAAAAACAGATCTGTTTAACACAAGTAATTATCTATATCGGTGTCAAATTTCATCCAAATTTGTTCGGATTGAGTTTGTAAACATATCATCATCACAAAATTATACTTATATACTACCTAAGTGAGCGGAGCACTAGGTATTTACATACTTAAAGAAACGCAAGCGAAACCGCAGAGTGCAGCTTATATAGCATTTTTGATCGAAATCAGGTAACCAACCATACTTCTTGGATCGGATGCCGGCAATCATAGCCAACAGAATTAGTTCATGTGTATGTAATCTTTATTTTGGTATATTATCTGTGGATTAAATCATGGCAACATCGTGTGACTACGTGCATATTCATAGTTTCTTCGGTGTTATGTTGTGGTATTCGATGCCATATTATATATTAAATAATGATATTCAAGAGAGGCAGGGCATTACGGGTTTCGAATTTGGAGTTGCCCGACTGGGCCAGGTCCTCAACCATATGGACTTCTATATGGTTGAGGACCTGGCCCAGTAGCCAAATAACACATTTTTTTGTGAGAGTGGCAAACAAGTATACTCCCCACCTCATGAGAAACTGTTACTGTGGCGTATTTACACTCACGATACCGAAGTATCACTTGCGCGTTGCCACTCTGTGATCGAAGAGCTATATAATATCCACAAAGCATGCGTCCCGCCTGATAGAAAGCGGTCACCAGAGCTTATGATATCAGAAGTACCAATTGCATGTGTTCCTCCACAAATGACTTAGCGTATGAAGAATCGTAGGTATAATAGAACTGGCGGGCCACTATCTTTGCCTACCCAGTGAGGGACTCGATGTGATGTATGTATGTGCTTAAATATAAAAATATTGGGGGTAAATAGGCTTCTGAAAGTTTATGCAAACCTCTTTGAGCAAGGTCATAAACTCATTAGGTTGCTTTATCGAAAGTATCCATCAAATTGTGTATTCCCCATAAACTATAATTTATTACAAGTGGCGTTTAGTGTTATTGAGCTGAGGGTATATAACAGTGAGTACTATGTTACTGCCAATATCATATTGCTTGTTATATTCATACTTGTTATAGATAAAAAGCCGTGGTGGCCGAGTGGTTCGAGCAGTTGCCTGCGACACAAAGATCGAAAGTTCGAATCCCGACTGTACCAATGAGTTTTTCTGAACTTAAGTACAGTGATTACACCACGCGCTTTACGGTGAAGGAAAACATCGAGAGGAAACCTGCATACGTCTGAGAAGAAATTCAAAGGCGTATGTATAGTCGTGCTTGAGTAACGGCGATGGACTCGCTATCTGTCACGTTGGCACCTGATATACCTCTGGCGGAAAGTGGGTGTGTGGGCATTACCTACACACCTCTGCCTACCCCTTCGGGGACCCTTGTGGGAAGGCGTGAGGATATATTATTTATTATATTATTTGTTAAAGATAAGCAAAAGTGTGTGCAAGAAGGCAGAGGAAGGCCACGTTCCAACTATCTAGAACAAATCGATCGGACGCTCAAGGACGGGAACGTCAAGAGAACTCGAAACTGACGAGCATGTATGAAGAGACTGATGAATGTGGACGAAGCGAAAGAGGTATGTAAGTCTAGAGAGAAGAGACGCTCTATACTCTTTGCCTCTTAGGGATTCGTCGTGATGATATGTATGTATGGTATAGATAGTGCCATCCACGAATACGCGCCCCACTATCGTTCCTTATGTAAGTGTGCAACCTTCCACTAATGTTGAGTATTGTCGGTACACACTGATTACCTATGAGTACACACGCACACTACAATTAATAGAGTCGGGTCATATTCCCCGAATCCCGCGACCCCTTCGACTTGCACTATCGATATTACATATTTGAATATCTTAGCTAGAAGTTTTACTTGCGGTATTACTGAGAAAGTCTGTGCGGTAATTCACTAGCTATCGCCAGATGGATTCAATTCTCGAGAGACTCGAAAAAGAAAGCCGGGAGTTTATTTCGCCTTTCTTTAAGGTCTTTTATATATTTTATATACTAGGAGAGAAGTGGCCGAGTGGTTCGAGTAGTAGCCTGAAATACAAAGATTGCAAGTTCGAATTTCGACTGAGCGAATGAGTTTATCTAAACTGAACTGCATTGATTAGTCACACCACGTGATTTACAGTGAAGGAAAACATCTAGAGGAAACCTGGATTAAATCATCAAATTCAAGGAAGTACGTTTAATCGTGCTTAAGTAACGGCTATGGGCTCTCTGTCACGTTGGCACCTAAAATATATCACCGGTGAAGAGTCGATGTGTGTGAACTTACTCACCTCTGCCTACCCCGTAAAGGGTCCTTGTGGGTAGGAGTGAAGATATACATATATACTAAGTGTACCGAAAGACATCTCGAATTAAATGCGTGTGTTTGCGCGAATGCGCTTAGTAGCGAATGAAATAGAATTAATACGCATTCTTGAAGACAATGCTCATTGTTCAGTGTAGTTAGGTTTGTTTAAAGTTTACATAACAACTCAAAAGTGGCACAGATAGTACTCTCACTCAATTGTTATGTTATGCAGGTACTAGGGTTTCATATTATAGTCAGAGGAAGTATGAAAGTAGCTTAAATGCAGTTGAGATGCGATCTCTTCGAAAAATGTGCGGAGTAAATCTTAAATCGAAACCGCAATGAAGAGATTTGCAAATCAACTGGCGTGAATGAGGGCGTGATTGTAAAGATTAAGAAAAGCATGTTACGCTGACTTGGACATATAGAAAGGATATGAAGAGACTGATGAATGTGGACGAAGCGAGGTATGTAAGTCTAGAGAGAACGAGAACATAGATGATATGTATGAATTAAATACAATAATAACGAAATGTACCGTGTTCTGTGAAATAAATTTATCTCTTCTAGTAGTTAGGCTTTGAAGACTCCACCACTGCAGCTCTCTTCATCGAAGAGACGGATAAATTAAAGGCACTAACCCTACTGCCAATAGTGCTAGACGACCATTTAGTTAAGTGGTTGGCGCTCCTGATTGCAAAGCTTAAGGTTCGATTCCTGCAGAGGGAGTTTTGGATGTCCTATGTTCCTCTTTTAATGAATATATCTGTCTATATAAATAATGCAAGGTGTGTCAGAAAATACAATGGCTGCCTTCTAGAAGTTGTAGGGTGCCGCCGTGTTCTATGCCATACGACAATGCAAATTAAATACATGACTCCAACACCCCAAAGATTAAAAAATTGCAATTTTATAAAAGTGGGAAGTAACATTTACTCCGTAAAATGGTTTTATGTATTTTTTTTTTAACTTTATCTTTATCGTATAGCAGCTTTTTTATGCAAAATAAAGTTAAGAAAATGTTAATGTATATAATTTTTTTTTGCCGCCTTTTATTGCCCGTCACATATAACTTATATTTGAACAACTGTCCTTTAATCTGAGAGCCTGCATACTTAGTTCTCCAGTCTACCTTAGCTTTTTACCTTACAAACTTTGCTTATTTTGGAACTATGTCAATTTGTGTGAAATTGTTCCAAGGTTAAAAAAAATTAAGATTAGTTATATTTTTTTTTATTGTTTTCTCGTTATAATTGGGACAACTGGACAATAACTTTTATTTATTATATCGTTGTCTCTCATTAAGTACTACTTCTTGCAGGTGTCCATGAGGGTTGTACTCCATTTTTTTTTATTCTTACTTTCTACTACCATTACCTACAGGTTGCCCCAAAAAGATAGTTAGGACAAAGATTGAATATTCTTACCTACAGGTTCGTGTGGCAATCTTTCACAATGTATCAAATTACAGTCGGTACAAAGAAAAAAAAATTATAGCTTCACATTGCCATACGATTAATAGAAATACTTACGTATACTTACGATCCGTCAATCGTTGTCTTGCTTCCAGATGAGATGCCTCTTTCAAAAAGCGCCTTTTAACTAATATCCTATATGTATATATATATATATATATATATATATATATATATATATATATATATATATTCTATATGTATATTCTAAATACCGTATTCTCTCTCTTGGCACAACAAACCAACCACTGTGAATGTATCGCCAGGTTCGCTTCATTTATGATTTTAAACCTCCCTTCAATTATTTGGAAGAGCAAAGTGGTGGGAATAAATCTGTCTTGTCGTGTGTTGCAGAACTCATAAAGCAATATAATTACGTAGGTACAGAATTCAATGAACTGTTGCCAAATGTTGTGCCAATCCCCACCGGCAACACTTCACATTTATGCTCTTTCAGCTTTCATTGCGTTTCAGGGTCAGCGGCGATCGAAATAAAATCATCATGGCATCACTTCAATACGACTTTTAATATCTCATATTTTATACATTAAATTCAGGTAATAAAAGTGGTCCGCTCAGCGGAAAGGTACATGGACACAATAATAAATTATCTTAATACTATATCAGTCTAACGGTCGCGCCGAGCGCGGTGCAGCTTAGCCTAGTATCACAGTAGAGTAGAGCGGTGGGCCGCGGGGCGAAGCGGACCCGCGGGGCAGGCGGCGGGGCCGGCGCCGGGGGCGGGGGTCACTCGTCCGACGCCGAGGACAGCTGGGTGCTGCCGCCCGAGCTGAACGAGCTGCGGCAGACGCCCGACTCCGCCACGCCCGTCGGTGCCGACTCATTCCCGCCCGGGGTTAGTGTGCGCAGCAACTCCAGCGCAGCTCGCGCCCGCTGACCGTCCGCCGCGGCTGCCGACGCCGCGCCCGACGCCCGCTCCCACGCGCTCTTTTCTGGCAGCAGCAGCCGTCGAGCCTCTCGCTGCACGCGCCGCGACCGCAGCGCGAACAGGAATGGCGAGGCTGCCGCCGATAGCAGCAGCAGCGCTAGCGACGGGGTGCGAGCACTCTCCGCCAGCCCCGGGAGCACAGCTGACAGGAGAGCCGTCACGGCGTGCGGGACGTGTAACATCACTAGCGCGCCAGTCAGTAGTCCTACACGTGCGGCGCGAGATTCTTCCCTATATCTAAATAGCGAGGCGTTCGAGATTCTACATCGGATTGATGTTATTCTGGATCCGCTGTGCGAAGGCTGCGGCGTGCGCGGCTGTACTGCGAGCAGGGGGGCCGCCAACGACGGTGCCGAACTCACAGCCGGCAGGCATTTTCGGAGATCTTCACTAGACTTGCCCTCTTTCCGCGAGTTGCGAAGACTGGCAACTGAAGGGCAGCGTATTGGTCGCTCTGGCGGCAGCAGGAAGGGGCCGAACTTTGCCCCATCGCTCTCAACCGTATTGTTCTCAGAGCCGTCAATCTTAAGAGTGAGCCCTTCGCCCTCTTCAATGAGATCCGGAAGATTCGTCGACGGCTCATGCAACTGCATAGCGCTGGCTCCATGCGCCCGCGCCCGTAGCCCAGAAGAGCGGGCAGCGCGGTAGATCCTCGCGTACATGACGCACACTACAGTCGTCGGGGTGATGACCAGCATTAGGTACACTACGTAGTATGCGAGCTCGATTCCTTGGTCGAGAGGCTCGAGCGGGCAGTAGTAGCGGACGACGGCGATAGTTGCCCGAAGGAGAGCGGCGATGATGGAGGCGACCCATGTAGCGGCGCAGAGCGTTGCGGGGCGGCGTTGCAAGAGTCGCGTGTGGCAGCGCAGGGGGTCCGTGACGGCGTGGTGCTGGTCTAATGCGATAAGCATCACGGCCAGTAGCGCAGCGAGGCTGCACGCCGCGGCCGCCGCGTCGCCCGCCTGGACCCACACGTCTTGAACCGCTCCATCTCTGGCCGAGTGCTCGCCAAACAGCGCGGGCGCCAACAGAGAGGTCGTCAGCAAATTCGTCGCCAGAAGGTTGATGACGAACCTGTAACAATGGATAGGGTACTATTAGCGCCGTGTTCTATGCCATACGACTATGCTGGGTCATGTTTACTCGGGTGTGTACGCAAACAACGCCAAGCACGAGCTCATACAAGGCTGCAAATAAACCCCTCGATGTGTGTTGGAACTTCACAGTGACGCGCTCGAATGGGTAATAATTGGACGTGTTTAGCGGAAACAATAACTGTACCAGCTCTACCACAAGTTTGTTTTCAAACATGATTTTCTGCCCCATATGCCGAGTCGAACTGCCTATTATGATATTAAAAAGGGAGTTGTATGGCTTAAGTTTTTTTTTTGTTGAAGAAGGTTATTCTGTTAATATTATAAATGCAAGCTTGTTAGAATATTTGCTCCTCTTTCACACAAAAACGACAAAACAGAATTGGATAAAATTTGGCACCGAAATAGATAATTAGTTGAGTTAACATGTAGCTTATGATTTTCCGAAAAAAATCACCGATGAAATAAAAAGTTTTGAGGGTGAAACCAGTGAGGCACGTCTGGTGGGAATAGAATTGGTGGAATTTTCAACCATAGTCCACAACATTAGATATCTGATCCTTGCGCAACCATTTTATATATCCTGGTGATTTGAGGGTGTCGCAACCGATAGATGTGTCCATAGATTGTGCTGAGCGTTCGCTGTGAAAGAGTACTTTCGTAAACCACCGCAACTTCGCAATGCGACCGCGTTTTACTATTCACGTGCTATTTGATATACCACGATCATAATCGTGTGTCCTCGAAGTAATGCACTGCTCTGATTATTTCCTCTCTCACTCTGATTCTTTTGCGAAATGAACAATGGTCTATTATTGCTACTAATAAAATACTGTCTTCGCTTTCGAAGGGGTAGGCCAAGGCGGCTATTCCCGTTTGAATACATTTACGTGGTAACGGGAATGATGGCGTGTCCAACGCGGTTTCCCAAACAAGTCTTTGATTTTTTTTCTTAAATGTATTTACGATGTTTCCCTTCACTAATGGTGTGATAAATCACTGTTAGTTCAGAAACTATTTGGTAGAAACTGTCTGGGTTTTGACTTGCGATCGATTTCACACTCGGCCACAATGGCTCTGACTGCTCGGCTCAAGATTATAGCTAATTTAGAAGGGACCAATGTGCGAATAATGAATTCTAGTACAAGTATACTTTAGTTCAGATCTTCGTTCAACGATTGATTCAACACGAAATGGGAACTGGCTCCATTTACGCCGGGTTCTTGACATCTCAAATATACAAGCTAATTGATTCGTTACTAAATTCGTGCGAACACATTAATCCGTTAAAAAATCAGAGGTCAAGATTTTTTGCATGATTAAAAGAATCGTCACTTCCGCTCTTCCGTTTGTTTGCGTTCGCGAAATATGTGACCGTTCACGGTCGTGTCCGATTTATACATTTTTAACTCATTGGCATTTAAAACGGCATGTTTTCCTTTACATTCCGATAGAGTTTGAAAAAATATTCCATCCCGATCTGTATTTTAGTCAAGGGAAGGTTATTGCCGCTGATAGCAAGCAAACTCAGCCGTTGACTGACAAAGGTATGACTCACATGATAGACGGCGCGCAATTTAAAATTAGTAACTATTTTGACTATTAACAGATGACTTTTTGATTGATTCCTAAACTGTCAAACAGGAACTTGAATTAAGAACATTTTTTCATTAGAGTTTCTTTTTTTAAATGTAGTTTTTTTATTTACGTATGTATTGTTCACGCTCAAAAATATAAGAACGTTACATCAGGCTGGAAAAATCTGCAACAATTTTAAGAGAATTTAATTTTGTATTTAGAATACATTCGCATTACCTATTTTCTTTTAAACCTTTGTGCTATAATATGATATAGTTGTTCTTAACAATACCGTCGTTATGGAAACCGTGGCGACCTTAGCTGTCCATATTTATTCATCACTTCCATCCAGATTGTTCTTTCTGTCTTTATAAGCTGTGACATTGACTCCCTATCGACCTTCAGGAACGAGGATCTCTCATTTGAAAATCAAATGGTGTATTTAAGACTCGCATTTATGCATGTTGAGGATTTTTCCCTCGAAGGCGGAATCGTTGTTACAATTCTATGCATCGATGTATAAGGTTCATTCATATTTCCAAGGATTCGTATAAATTTGCCTCTTAATTCGTAATCGCAATACAAAGGAGTTATCTATTTTTCTATTTAAAACTAGCTTTTTTCTATTGTAAGCTCTGATTCGCGCTGTGTTTTTCATAGTTTCATAAAGTATTGGATATATTTACCGATTCATTGATTTCCCTGATATTTCCATATTTTCTGTATCATTATTTGTTCTCTATGACATTTGTTAGTAGACGGGAGACGCAAATGAGGTGTAAGAGCGAAATAGCGCTATACTCTCTACTAACCCGAAAGAGATAGTATAAGTAAGTCTGGTTTTAGCAATGATGAAACCGTAATGTAAATAAAAACTCGTTCACCATAAAGGAAAAAAACGCATTTCGTTCCTAATTTGCGTATACATACGCCATTAAGAAACAAAGCATGATGCCAATATGAAAACTATGTCGAGGTTAATAATGACCATTATTGCAAGCATAGGTAACCTTAGATCCCCCGTAGGCCACGCATAGCAGCGAATTTGAGAGTTCCGCAAATTAAAACTATGTAAGTGTGTATATATTTATACATTGTTAATTAGTTAAGAAGAAAGCTAGTTTGAATTGTAGAATATAAAAAGAAACTGTCAAATATTACCATAAACCAAATCAAGCCACCAACCATATTTGAATACAACGACTGATTTAAATTTGGAACTCGATCGCAGCGACACCTATCGGGTTAGAATTAATCATCCATGAAGCACACACAAAATAAACGATTCAGGTACATTCACGTTCGGTAATTGGTTTTTGCATTTAAAGATTAGGTACTAGTGTGGCCGCGAATTCTTAGATAAAAAATTACTAAATAATTGCATAATTTCAAAATAAATCTTAACCACATATTTCTTGGTGGAGCCGTGGTGGCCGAGTGGTTCGAGCAGTTGCCTGCGACACAAAGAGCGCAAGTTCGAACCCCGAGTGTACCAATGAGTTTTTCTGAACTTAAGTACAGTGATTAGTCACACCACGAGCTATACGGTGAAGGGAAACATCTAGAGGAAACCTGCATACGTCTGAGAAGAAATTCAAAGCCGTATGTATAGTCGTGCTTGAGTAACGGCGATGGACTCGCCATCTGTCACGTTGGCACCTAATATACCTCTGGCGGAAAGTGGGTGTGTGGGTATTACCTATACACCTCTGCCTACCCCTTCGGGGACTCTTGTGGGAAGGCGTGAGAATATATTATTATATTATACACATTTCTTACTTAAGGCGTGAATATTCAGATCCCTATATGGAGGAGTATTTTATTTGTTGAGATCTTGCAAAATCGTATTGCATTCCTTTCAATCGTGAATTTAGGTGATAAAAGCTACGAAAAAAGTGTCATTGTGGCACAATTATAGATGCTGATATAAAATATAATATGATGATATGATTCCCAATAATATGATCATGATGATGATGATGTCAATGTCACATTGAATGCGTCCAGATTTAATATGTGTGTCAAGTATCATACGTTAGCACTTGGGAGTAATATCTTGTTATTTATTATATGAGAACCGTTTACGATCAATAAAAATCATTTATTTTTCATAGCAATGACGTTATTCGTTGTTATGCCAATACTATCGATAATAAATCTTGGTTTATTTGCCTGGTTTCATGGAAACCCACTGTTATTTTAATGAGGCACTTTCTTGCTTATATATATACGTAGATACTTATATATATGAGCAAGGGTATTTATTTAGTGGTATAAGATATGCGTTATCTCATAATTGTATACCACTTAGGTGGCAAACATGCATGCAGCCTGATGATAAGCGGTTACCTCCGTCTATGGACGCTTGCAATACCAGTATAGCACACGCTCATTACTGACTAATGAAATAACAAGTTTTTTTTAAGTCGTATATAAATACCTTATAAATAAATACCTGGGACAATTCCACACAAATTGACCTAGTCCTAAATTAAGCAAAGCTTGTGTTATGGTAACTAGACAACGATATATATTCTTATATAGATAGATATATACTTAAATACATAGGACATCCAAGACTAAGGTACAAATATTCGTGTTCATCACACAAATATCTGCCCTCAGTGGGATTCGAACCCGCGACCTCAAGTTTCGCAGTCAGGAGCTCTAACCACTAGGCCAGACGGTCATCAAATATATAATCGTATCGTGGTATATGTAATCGTCTTGTCATATTACATAATTAGATTATAGAATATATATAATGTGTATATATATATGTGAATATTAAGATCGTGCGTTCAATTCCCACTAGGGCAATATTTTCTCATATGGACAACCTTTAATTTTGTTTTTCAATATTAATGTATCTATATAAGTATGTATATCGCAGACCAGTGTACGTATAAGCAAAAGTTTAGTTTGTGACTAGGTAAATGTATGTAGCATTGTCAAAAGGAATTATTATTATTAGTCATAATAAAGTATTACTAACAGAACCCGGTCTTTCCTTCCCGGAAACCCTGATCAAAATAGGCAGATGATTCATCCCAGCCGTTAGATATGGAGAATGAAATTAGAAGCCAATACCTCTCTGCTCGTGTCTAAATTGACCTTCCGGTCTTCAACATCTATTCGTAAATATTAACAATTGTTTACATACAATTTTCAAACAAGATGTTAACGCTTAAGCAAGACGACCTTTGCCGTGTACGCAAGGAACATCGGATAGTAAAAAAAAAGTTATTATTTCAGAATCGAGATGTATTGATATTTAATTACAGCGCTGCAGTTTTGGTTATTGCAAGAAAATTTTAATAAAAAAAAAACAATTTAAATTTTTTCAATATTTATTTAACTAATGTACAAATGTTTAATTCAACATCTTTGAATTAACAACATTCATAATATGTAAACATAAATAATGTAGAAAATACATTTGAATTTGAATTACAACACACAGATTAAATTAAAAATAAATACTCATGTTTGACATTTAAAATGTAATATCTCTGATTGAATTAAGTAATACAACTTTTTTAAAGTGATTCGTTAACACTGACCCAAAATATTCGACGCACGCTTAAAACCTTGAACCAACTAAATACAAAATCGAACGCATCCAAACGAGTTATATACATTACATGACGCCAAACTGATATGAAGTATATTAATATCTAGTGTTGTATGTCTACCTAAAATATACATACATGTTGGCAAGGTCGGGGAATCCCGGGCCATTGGCTGTGATCAAACTGGTCGGTAAAGCAAACGACTTTGAGAGCTAATTACATTATTATTATTTTCAGAAATGCATGCATTGCTTGGACATTAAGTAAGACCGTCGTTGAGCACAGATATAATATATAAGGAAAAATGTTGCTGATGTAATAGGATTACCAAATGTAAAAAATTATGGTTTTTAACCTTTTATATGTAGTTGAATGTGCCATAATATTGTGTGGAAAAATAAGTTCAGTCTTATAGTCCGCAACGACTTCCTTGCATGCATAGATTGAGTGACGGAAGAATATGAGAAAATTGCCTAAGGGGTGTTGCATATGACCAATTTGCAATTTGCTCTTGTCGCAATTACCGTATTACCAACTCGAACGCTAAGATTGAACGCCCCTTTTAAGGAAACTTCATTTCCCGCCATTGCTAGAGGTGACAATGTCCTACCAGGCTAACAGAAACGATAACAGATATTTTGACAAGTTAATGTCAAGCCTGAGTTTTGTGTTTAAAGTGTTCCAAATTCAAATGAGTAAATAAATATGAAATAATTATTCGAACATTTTGAAATATTTATTATTATTTATATGGTGGTAATATCTAACCAGTCTTTATTTAAATTAAGAGTATTTTACGTACGTTGAGAGATCATTGGTTTGCTACAAATAAATATTAAGACATATTTTTAGAAGTAAATTGTAAGTGATGCATTACAAAATATCTTAATGATTGTATAGCTGCAATTTCGCCAATAAAAGGTGAAGCAGTGTGGTTTATCAAACTCCATCTATTACAGATAAATGGTGAAATAGACCCTGACTGAACATGTCGCAATTTGGCATACGCGTGTAAACTATTGACAGGCTTCAAAGGTTGACCACAGTCTAAATAGTTATTACATTCAAACAATATTTAAAAAAGGTCGAAAGCTTTAAAAAACATATATTTAACGTTTCGAAAAGAGAATCGAACTCAGAGTAGACTTTTTTAATTTTAATTCAGAATAAGAACAGTTTGCATTGCACATTGCATTGGAATTAAGCGAAGATTAACTTCTTTTGTGTTCATTGTGATCGCCGTTCAATGACCTCGGGTGATTTTATAAGTGGTAAGAGTTAATGTAATTTTTTGTTATTCGAACCAGTCAGTTATTTTTATGATCCATATTAATTTGTCTTTCCATTCATGTTAGTCTTATTTTTAACTTTCGTTCACACACAATAAGAGACTTCTTACCGTATTCATAACAATTATAAGTGTGACTAATACCAAAGCCTTCAAAATGTTCAAGCGGAATTTACCCACAAAGTTTTACTACTCTGGCTAGCCAGTTAAAGCTTTCTATAACTCAACTAAATTAATAGATACCCAGGTCAAACAGTTTTGTTTGGCTCAACCTACATTCTAAGTAAGCCTTATAATAATTATTGGTTTCCGTACTTTGGTGAGGTATGAAAATGTTCTTTAAAATTCAAATTTAGAATTATATTATAACTGGTTTATGAATCCAATATATCTCATATTGGATGACAAGCTGATGGGTATATATTAGAAATTCATAATTAAAATGGATGACTTAGTTGTCTTATGTTTTAAATATTTTGGGGAGAATAATAAGAAAATTAATCCGTTTATGTTTATAAAGATCAAGAGGATGAGTTATATTTGAAGTTCGAAATTTAAATATTTATAATAATATATAAAATAATAAAACAAAACTGGCCGGTTTTTTTTTTGTAATTTTACTGTGTCCTTATTCTTGCTATTGGTATTTTTATCTTACCTAAACTTTGACTTTAATTTATGCTTTATCTTGAGGTTTAAAGGACAAGTTAGTTTTCCGCTAGTAAATTAGTAATGTAACGAGTATGACTTAGCATATGCACACGCATATGCTAAGTTGCTTGTTAATAAGGCCAGAGTTGCATGGGATGCAGGAAGTTATTTCAGGTCAACCTTCCATAAACGGAGATGAATCAATTAAAAAACAATAAGAATAAAAGTTAGTAGGTAGTTATTATTGTTAAGACTTGTTCAATAAACTGATTCAAATGTCGATTGTTGGGTTAGTGGCAGAAATATGTTCCTTTTTCAATTTGATTTTCGAATTTATAAGCTTTTGAATGCTGATTGGCTGTTTTTTTCTCAGCACTTCGATTGTTTTTGAATAGCTTTTTTTATTTTTAGATATGGCGTATTTTATGGCCATGCTCCTACCGATTCAATCCTAATGAGCCAATAATACGTGATTAAGCCAAAGCATTGTTAGTAACGACATACTTAAGACAATAATTATATTTTGTCACGTACTTATAAGAAGCAAATACTGAGTCTATCAATGATAAAACTTAGTTCGTGTAATTAATTGAAAATATTTTGATTGAAAGGCCATGAAATAATAAATGCTAATAACAAGTAAAGTACTTAGATTACTGTGTTCAGGAGAAAAGTCACAGGAAAAGTAGTAATAGATTAATTTAACAACCAGTTTGATGCAAATGAAACCAGTTTAAATCCTGTCATTGGATACTCTCTCTTCAATGATGGGTAACAGTAGATGCATTTTCATCTTAAAACCCATTATATTATCATTATATTATTAATTAATTAAATAAATTATATTTATATATTAGTAAAATGATATATTAGTAAAAATAAATATAAAAAGTCTTAAGTTTACTCGAGTTCCATTCTATCATAAGAGCTTGAAAATATACAAAAAATGCGCTTTAAAAAAATCGTTCTATTAATAATTTAAATATAATAATTAATGATGAAACCGTTCAGTGATATATACAATATTGCGTTAAATTATTTACTTATCTGGTGCATTTTATTAATTAATATATTTGTAAGATAATAAGATATCATAATGAACTACACTTATTGATACTAGGAAGAAGGAAATCTCACTAACGCACGCAAGGCGAGTGAAACTAATTATATGTATGTGGTTAATCTCTATACCTTTAAACGAGCAATTCTTGTATATATCTATATATATAATCTGAATCTGGGAAACGGCTCCAACGATTTTCATGAAATTTGGTAAGGGGGAGATTTCGGGGGCGATAAATCGATCTAGCTAGGTTTCATTAAAAAAAAGTCGTTTTATCCGTGTTTTTAGGCATTGAAAATCTCCAACGATTTCATTAGTATATGAATTTCCCCACTGATAAAGCGTTGCTAAGCAACAAACTTTAAGCCAATGAGTGTTTGGTTGTCATAAGTATGTCATTCGTATGAAAAAATATAAATCTGAAAAATACCGAGCTAAGCTCGGTCATCCAGGTACTTATATATTAATATGCCTAAGATTTGCTGTTCATACAATATCATATGATAAAAATATTACTTCTTTTATTAGTCTGAAAAAATTTGGAATGTCACAAAATGTAAAAAAAACTTATTTTGTCAAATTAGACACTTATCATAAGAACTCGATCTGTCAAATTATACAAATATGCATTTTATTAACTGGATTTATCACTTTGGACGGATAAGTATGCATTTTAAAAACTCGATCTGTCTAGTGACACATAGTATAGAAAAGTATCGTTACGTTTAAGTCTAGTTCAAGCTTACTACTGTGATTGTGTTATTATTATTTTATATTTAGTAACTTGTTTCTAATTTCAAAACGATAGCCTTCTTAAGAAGTATTAAACTTAGTCAAAGGCACTGTGTACTGTGAAAGGTACAAATGGTTTTAGAAATTACTTAATTTGGTAAATTTAAGTACATACTTATATTTTTTTACTAAAACGGATATTTTTATTCTCAATACTACGAACGAAATAAGAATTACCATTAGACTCTCAAAAATATTCCGCTAATGGATCAATTATTTTTTAAAGTCAACGATCTTTTGTTAGAATGAACTTAGCATATAAATTGACGCGTCCGAGGAATCATGGCGGCCGAATGCAAGCGACCTTCTTTTGCACGCTTCTCTGAATAATGTATTTTTATTACTCAATACTGATTTATTTGTACAAATATTTATCTGTGACCACGTGTGAAATTATGATATAATAACTTTAAGTATATTTATGAAGAGGCTGACTTCTGTGGGCTAAGCGAAAGAGGTAAGTCCAGAGAGAACTTGCGCTTTAGGTACTATGTCTTCCTCAGTTTTTTTGGGAATTTGGATTCATTTAACGTTTGTAAAAGAGTTTATTTCGAGTGAAATTTTATTTGCTATCATAATTCGGTAATGACAATTGAAATGACAAATTTCCTATTCGATACACGAAAAATCATAATACAATGATTTTTTGTACATTCTGACGATTAATGTATTGAAAAATGAATGGCGGAAGCACGTATTTTGACATTGCATTTATTTATCTGTATCCAAAGTACGCAGAATTAAGCAAATAAACAAAGAACTAGTGACTACAGTGAGAGGAAGGGTAGTCACAATAAAACTTTATATTATATCGTTACTGATATTTATAGCTGCGATAAAAATCGTTGCTGCTATGCCAATTACAGGTGCACTTCGAAATTCGAATTTTAAAAAGTTGTATCGAGCATAAACAAGAAGTAGGTAACATATTTTTCCGAGATAACAATTAAATTAAATCTAACACTCCGTTAATACGTGTCACTAATTTAAATACGTTATGGCAACCTAACTTTTTATGTAGTACCAACAGCAGCTGTAGTAACAAAACAGCCCGAGCTACGCTTGAAAAATTCAAAGCGTGTCCGATGTTACAATCATACAACCTTGCACATAGTTTTTATGTACACAATAATATAAAGCATGAATGTAAACTACAACAGAACTAGGGAACAAATTCCGATATAAAATATGTTTCTTGAAATAAGGAGCCTTTGGATCTAAGCACAAGTCAAAAGAAGTTTGTTACAATGATGATTTTCTACCACAAAGTGGCAAACAACCGCCCCATCTGGCTATAAGTGGTAAGCCTATGGATGCTTTCAACATCAATATTATCATTCACACGTTTGTTTGTTTGTTTGACACTTTTTGGTATCAAAAAGCCTTTATGCATTTTGTTTACATAAACAAGCTTACAAATTGCTAGTCATTATATATTATAAAAATTAAAAAAAATCTACCTACCCCTTCAAGGACCCTTGTAGGAAGGCGTGAGGATATATCTATATAAATATATATAAAAGCAAAATGTGACTTTGTGAATCATTTCTTACCACTTAAATCTCCGACTAAAAGAGTGTATTATGATAGTTTTATCTAGCTACCTCTATCTCTATCCTACCTTGGGGGAAACGCATTGAGATTTATTTCACCTACATCGAAGCGTTAATATAGCAATTGATGCAGATGGCCAGTTAAAGGAGTCATTCGCTGAAATCGTGATGTGTGATATTAACAATGCACAGACGGTCATTGTTACGCGGAAGCGTATAGCCATTGTTCTGTAGTTGCGTGCAGACCGCGAATGGAAAATGTAACTAAATATACTTGTAAAAGGATATTAACGCAAAGCTTGATAGATATCAAAGCACACTCAATTAGTAATAATAATAATATCCTCACGCCTTCCCACAAGGGTCCCCGAAGGGGTAGGCAGAGGTGTATGGGTAATACCCACACACCCACTTTCCGCCAGAGGTATATTAATTGCCAACGTGACAGATGGCGAGTCCATCGCCGTTACTCAAGCACGACTATACATACGCCTTAGAATTTCTTCTCAGACGTATGCAGGTTTCCTCACGATGTTTTCCTTCACCGTAAAGCTCGTGGTGTGACTACCACTGTCACTGTACTTAAATTCAGAAAAACTCATTGGTACAGTCGGGATTCGAACTTGCGATCTCTGTGTCGCAGGCAACTAGTCGAACCACTCGGCCACCACGGCTCAATTAGTAAAGAAAATATATTTCGGGTTGATATGATAGAAAACAATACGAAACATAATCAATTGAACTACTAAAATACAAGAAAATACGTCATTGATTGTATTGAATTTAGAACTGTCAACGTGATATAAAGCAAATATTTTGAAAAACACTGCACAACACCTTCACTTAAAAATATAAATACGTTTTATCTCTACAATGCAATATAGTGCCTACGCCTTTCTATGACTGAGTTGACCTAATTCTCAGTTGTTGTGGGCGCGGGATACTTGGTAACTTGCAATTAGATAAAAAGGTAAACAGTCCATTAAGTAGCGATTAGCGACATTGAGGTTAACACTCGTATCGTTCTATATTGCAAAGGTTTTTTTTTTATTATTCACTTTTTAAGCGCAATTGTAAATTTCCGAAAATCTAGTTACTACATTTTTACTGTAGACCGTAATATGTCAAAATCTATAGCACCCGTGCATTTAAATAAAGAACATCAGTTGTTTTCTTTTGCCACAAAGCATTTTATTTTATTATTTGGTCTTGAAATCATGCTCTTAATCTTAAGTTAAATCTTAAATTTTTACGAGTAGTGGAGTGGAACATGTTCAAATGTTGAAATTTGTAAAAATGTCTTCCTTATTATTATTATTAGCATATTATTATTGATACATAATGCCAAACAGGACAAAGACCTCACAATACAAAGCTGGACGAGAAGTTGAGCTATATTGTTTAACTAGCACAAAATATATAGACTTTAACTACTACAAATATTTTAAATACACGAGTTTGACATAATTGTAACAAGTTTGGTTTGAATTGTTCCAGCTCTAGCTTTTGTTTGCTGCTTCGTCTATCAGTTGAGGTTGTAACTAGTTATATGTATTTTCTGGGCGAAGGGTACCCTTTCATTTCATCATAACATGATAATATACTAATTATATATATACATACGTATCATCACGCCGGGGAAGGCAGAGAGAAAAGAGCGCAAGTTCTCTCTAGACTAACATAACTATTTCGCTTCGTCTACATTCATCAGTCTTCATATATGATCGTCTTTATTTAATTCATTTTAATCAATAATTAATTTATGTGGGAGATGGTAACCCAGTTCCTTCAGCCACACAGCTTTTAAAATATAGGTCATCGCTGCTAAACAGTCGCATCAAGGCGAAACCTAGATTTTTACCTGAGACCTAGCCTCGCTCCAGTGCACTGCGATTCTATTTGCAAAGCATGCATTCGTTGACGTTAACTTTTAAGTGATTGCTTTCAATGCTGCACTTTTCATGTTTGGAACGCTAGGCTAGTTAGACCGTTAGCCTTGGATTAAAAAAAACATAGCAGTGCGCTTGACGTACGGGAAAAGGGAAATAATAAGCCAATGACAAGCGGACTTCACGTGTGTTGATAAAAACACACCACTAATGTCATAATTGCTGTCATTTAAATCGATTCTTACCGTAATCGATCCTTTTGTATTCGATTCCCACGATTGTGTAGCAAACAATTTGTGTCCGGTCGTGAGCCCTTGAAAAGATATTTAAAAATATTTATTTATATATAAAAATAAAATTAATATTGCCCAGTTTTTTATAGTAAGTTGTTAATAGACTTATAGATAACGACTAGGTATTATTATTGAGATACGTATCTACTCTGACCAACTAGCTTGGTAGATTTTTTTGCTTTTTTGTCGTTTTTTTAATCTATTTTTTTGCTATTCATCATCATCATTATTTTAATATATGTAAATGGTAATATTTATATCTTTACAATTGTGTTCGAAGGATTCTTAATTTAAAAGTAAGTGCTAAAAACGTAAGTATCAAAACAACTTCAACTTCCGTATTTTGAAACGAGAATACTCGTCTCTAAATTCAAACTTCGACCTGTATTTTTTTTCATATCAAGATATATCGTAGTCACACGTCAAAATAAGGTCAATTAAGAACTAAGTGTGTAAATAAAATAGGGTAACGAAAACAAATTTACTTTTCACGATATGCTCGTATCTACGTATCTAACTAGGTCTGTCGCTACGAATTGAACGGTAAAGTAAATACAATACTTTCCGGGTTACAAGAAGTTTTTTGATACGAGCGTATCATTATTCAAATTACGAATATGTCCGTTCTAATTTTAAATTATAATAACTTCGTATAGCATATAAACTAAGTACCTAATAATAATTCCGACGCAGGTATCTAATTACAGTGAATATTACAGCATTATTTTTGTTGGTTTGCTTGACTTACGCGGGTTTATTTTTCATATTTCGAACCGGACTTTCCATGCCAATTACTAGTTGCCAACAATACGAACGTAATCAACTGACTAGTCGCGTGAACTGATTAAATCGAGTGAGTTACATAAAAACCTACCACACAATTATTCTTATAGGTTATCCCTTGTCTTGTTCTTAGAACTGGCATAATGGTTTATAATTATTATGTTTTCAATGCATTCATCGGTGTTGACTATCGGAGTTTGAATATGATATCTTTGTTGCAGTAAGAGTAAATATTGTTTAAAATAAATTCTTTTTGCTAAGGTATTTGACCAGCAAGGCTGTATAGGAGCTATTTATAAGCTGAATGATTCATAAAAAGGAGAAGCTCAATACAGGAGAAGCTCAATACATTATTACAGTTCAGACTTGGAACTTTATGGCTTTTGTTTCATGAAGTACATGAATGCACGCGATGTTCTGTATTTAAATTTGGAATAAGATAGCAGAATTTCACTTATAACAAATCTTTTTTTTTCTATTTTTTAGCGCATTTAAAATAAAACTATGTGCTTAGGCGAGACTTACAGATTATATTGTAATTTCTAAACCTTACCAACTGTTTACTGTGTATGTATACCTACATTGGGATTTTTTTATTTTATTAACAATATCATTCTCGAAATTGCCAACCTGTTTTTTTTTTGTATTCTCAATTCAAATACAAAATATATATATATTACCACTTCAACCGTATTTTTTGTTATTACGATTGCAAATTTTATAAATATAATTATAAAGAATTTACATTCAGGTCTATTCGATGTATAATTCAAATATCCAAAATAAATTTAAGACCTCTTTAACCGTATTTTTGTGATTATTTTTTTATTCAATGTTTCTCCTGTCAAGTGTGGTTGACTGGGAGAAAATGCTTTAGCATTAAGTCCACCATTGTACTAATTATACACATAATTGTGCATAAACTTTAAATAAATAAATAAATTAAAATTGCAAATTTTATTAAGATAATTTTAAATAATTTCTTTTTAAAATCTATCACGATTCATAAGTATGCCCAAAAATTGTTACAAATGCCACTTACTTGCTTTAAAATAAAAAAATCGAGTGCCATACAAAAATCAAATTAATCGTCATTTATAATAATTTATTAGGAACAACGCCAGCGAGTTCAATAGTAACGGCTCCAAGTGACCGTGAAACCCATAATGAATGCTTCGACTACACGCTTCAATTATTAATGCAGCAGAATTAATATCAATTCCTAGTTTTAGTATCTACGTCATATCTCGATTTTTAAATATTCATTCTATAGGTGACAACTTTCGTCAGAGTTTTTTAGGCTTTCGACAAAGAATGCGTATGACGTTTTGAGCAACCGGTTTAAACACACCGCCAACCGAATTGCGATTATTTTAATTGCAACACAAGTCACATACTGTCTTTGACCTCGCGCCTTGTTAACCCATTCGGTGTTCTCAAATTTCTTTAATTACATAACCTTTATTATTGTATTTACTTGGCAGTAAAATGTTTAGATACATATCGGTTTTTTCGTCGAACAACATCCGCGTTAAGCCAAACAAGAAATAATCCTGACTATTATGCCTTCGCCATTAGGACAAGTTTGCAAATTAAGTGGTCTGATTCATAGTCTTTACTCTGTTACTATGTCAACCTGTCGTCCCACTGTCTGTCTCAATATTTGCCTACACAGACCTGGCAAAAACCCAATAAATGTTGAAATCAAGGCACGTGTGCCCAAACTACCAAGAAAATAGTACAATGGATACAGCACTCGCTTTGCAGCACTTTTAACACAAAAGAGCGACGAGCAACACTTTTAAATATACAATCAGTGTCGTCAAGAGATCCGTGGTCCTTAGTTGTCAAAATATAAATGTAGGTTTACCTGTAACTTTTTATTGAGAGGTTCTGGTTCTGGTTTAATGGGTTGTCAGACTGCTGATGAAAATTGTTTTCATCGCGATTACTGAAATGAGCAGACATACGTGAGAACACCATAACCATAAGAGAGGAAGTCTTATAATTAAGGTGAACGTTAGCTTGCTATCCATCGACAAGCACGATCCATAAACAATATAGAGTTTCATATGTGGATAAAGGTTGTTAAGCATAAATAATCATCACACTTTTCCTCCTGTTATCTTAGATCTTTGCATTGTCAGGTCACACAAAAGTAAGGATGGTGGGTATTTCTGTAAAATGATGAATTTACATTTGAATCGGAGCGGAAACCGCAGTCTCTTTCAAAATGTAGATTAGGATTTTAAATGTCTATTGTTGATATAATCTCCAGACTGTCCCAAATGTCATTGAGTTTAGTTTTACGTTTTGTTTTTCTAAGTCTTAAGTTAAGTCAATTTGTGGTGGTTCAGAGTAAAACGAAAGCTGGGTAGATCACCAACCCGATGGAAGATATTGGCGGTGACTGGAAGGTAATGGTAATGATTGGACGGCTGACTGATTGAAGCCCAAGTTATTCCTTCCAACAGGTAAACCAGGTCTAACCAGAACTAGGCAGAGAATCTAACCAATTACTTCTTAGAACATAATGCTAAAATCTCCAACAATTCCATTGCTAACGTACGAAGCCACAAATTAAAAGCTCTTATTTCTGTGGCGGTTAAGTTTAAAATTGATTAAAGTAACGTCCTTATGTCAAAACAGTGTTCCAGAAAATGTCAAAAGTCAAAATTACAAATTTAAATTCGTTCGAGTAGCGGTTCTTGAACTCGAACGACTAGAATATCTTGATCGATGGTTATGTTCGTTATATTATTATTTGTACTATGTTTATCTACAAATGTCCATTGGATCGCTATCTGTGGCTCTATTCGAATAGAATATTTGAATCGACTAAGTGATCATTGAAAGATGCTTTCGAAATTTAAATCGCTGTCGAAGAAAATAGAAGACTACTTACTCAAAGCAATAGAAACCACGGCTTTTCACCTACACGTTTTGCGTTCCAGGAACTAACTTTCAAATTGATCCTTTAGTACTTCTATATTATCATTTGTTTAGAAATATATCTACTGCAATACGTTTCCGCCTACATTTTTAACTATTGTATAACTGTCGTAATAATTATGTGAGATATTAATCGGTGTTTACGCCCACCGGGCGCAGACATCATTATTGTTCAAATGCAATGGAAAGTTGTACTGAGTGTGATCTATAAAGAAAGTTATAGCATAGGTCATTTGTCAAACGGCATAGTGTTCTTGATTTTATTTTTAGATGTGGCAAATTAATCACCAGTTGCTTTAACTGCCACTATCAGGTGATTAATGATGACATTCGTTTCTTGTCTAACCTTTTCTCTAAAATCGATAAAACCAATATTGTCGATTTTACTATGTGTTATTCTTTCGAGGTTTCTTTTTTTAATGTATATCAGATCAACTAGTTCTTAATCGATTGTATAGAAGACCAAAAAAGGCATTTTCATGTTGGCGAATCAAATTGATTTTTTGTCTTTGTTTTTTTTTTTTAAGTATCTATGCTTTAGATTTATGGATATTAATCTTCTATCTGGTAGGTACTTATATAGATTTATAAAAGTATCTTAAAACATTTAGTGTTTTTATAGGATTAGAAAAAACTCGATGGACTCGCCATCTGTCACGTTGGCACCTAATATACCTCTGGCGGAAAGTGGGTGTATGGGTATTACCTATACACCTCTGCCTACCCCTTCCCCTTGTGGGAAGACGTGAGGTTATATATTATAAAAAACTATTAGTTTGCTAGATCCTCTATATTTAAGCATAGAGCATAAAAACCAAACTGTATGTTTATACCATAAATCAATCTACCAATTCTCTACTGAGTGCTAATAAGAAATCCAAGAAAATATGGGAGTTCGACATAAAAGGGCACGTGCTATTTATAAATTATTGTGGGTTGATTAACGAGCTAAAATGACGTGTAATTCCAAATAGATCACAAAACACGAACGAACGTAGGTGCTAGAGGATCGACTGTACAAATTACTAGCTGTAGAGATAAACATTCGAATTAGGAGCTACTAAACATACTAAAGCACTTGACCATTGCACTGCAGAAAAAGCCATTAAAACAATTTAAAAGAAAGAATATACTTTTTAAATTTGCCTGAGCTATTGTTTTTGAAGCACATGAATAGTTCTACTTCTTTTTTTAATTTGACCGTTTACATGCCATTTCCCGCCTGTCGGCATATCAGCCAGTGTTTCGAGACACTCACATTTAGATAGTGAAAATATATTATGTGAAAATACTCTTAGAAAGTCACTTTTTAAACTCATCGAGCCATTAGTGCTGGTTGGTTGACCAACGTTACTACACTTAAATTGTTTACATTTTTTTAACAGGTTAGTGACACATTTGCATTGACGCCGTGATAAGAAAAAACGATGTGGGCAACATTTGAAATTGGAATAGTCGATTTATGATACTTTCGTGTATTATCGACTATTGAGAAATTTACTCGATATTTTACATTACAGATATTTATTTGTAAATAATATACTAAGCAACAAGGATAAGGAATAATTTTGCGGACATGACTTAAATTAGAACGAATTAAAATTCAATTACGCTGCCATTAAATGTCGTAATCATATACGCCAAAGCAACCTCGGGCGGTGTAATCTCTCCTTCGTTCAAATTATTGCTTCCACTCATAATTACACGTGCTTATCACAATAGATATAAAGGTCATTATTGAATGTTTGGCTCAGCAATTAGACTCAAGTGCTCCACAGGCTACGGTAGCTCTTGACCTAGTAAAGTTATATCAAACTGTAAGACATGTCCGTCTGTACAATGTCAAGGAGTACGAAATATATACGTTTATAAGTGTTTTCATTGTAATAACCCAATTGATTTAACCTGTGTGTACAGTGTAGTGTACTGACAATGGATTTGAGGTCGTATGTCGTTCACTTGATTGGTGAACCGAATTAGTTTGAATTTAGTCAATCCTTTGTTCTGCGTCAGTGGATTCATTGTAGCGAGCTGTCATATTGTTAGTGGAATTTCGCTCGTATTTATTAAGGAAAAAGGTTTATTATTATAATTATGTCATGTTTTTCGAACTATTGAGTAATTTCTCTGATAGGAACGTTAAGCCTTACAAGGATTACGTTGAAATTTATAAAAAACAAACATAGTTCGAAAGAATCCGTCGATTGTCGGCAAATCCCTTTACGTCCATCACACATCACTATGGAATTCCAGTAATCGTATTTATTTATAAGACGAGTCTTACAGTCTACATGTTTTGTTAAGTTTGCAGCGCGATGACGTCATTGATTGTTTTTTATTGTTATTTGAATGAAAAATCAATTTACTGTCGTTTATTTGATTTTTTGCCTAATTTTGTGAATTAATCAAAGGACCTAGTTGATTAATATTATTAACATTAGCTCCGAAAAAAAAACCCAAACTGTTGCGTTCCACTAAACACACTTTAAAGCTGTTAAACTGAAAGAACAGTACATTGGGTTGTAATAAGGTCTAAAATGGCTTGGCTCAGTGCGATGACTTCACCGTCTGTTGCAAGGGATAATAAATCTTATATACTTTACGTGTAGATGTGTATTTGGATAATGAGTCGTTAAAGTCGGAAAGTATTGATCAAACATTTCCGCTCAATGTGAAAAGATACCTGAATAGCTGGAATGTTTACCGCTAACAAGTTCTTTTAGTCTAAAAGAATTCTTAAACTCTTATAACGCTTACATACAAAGATGATGGCCTTTTGGTCTAAGCCTGGTCGAAACATGAGGTCGCGGGTTCGATTCCCGCTGAGGGCAGATATTTGTGTGGTGAACACGAGTATTTGTACCTTAGTCTTGGACGTCCTATTTATATATCTATCTATATAAGTAAATATATCGTTGTCTAGTTACCATAACACAAGCTTTGCTTTGTTTAGGGCTATGCCAATTTATGTGGAATTGTCCCAGGACATTTATTATTCTTATAACTTACTGTTGTATAAATTCGTTATGCTATGTAATAAATAATCTTAGAGTTGCTTGCGAGTATCCTCACGCCTTCCCACAAGGGTCCCCGAAGGGGTAGGCAGAGGTGTATAGGTAATACCCACACACCCACTTTCCGCCAGAGGTATATTAGGTGCCAACGTGACAGATGGCGAGTCCATCGCCGTTACTCAAGCACGACTATACATACGCCTTTGAATTTCTCCTCAGACGTATGCAGGTTTCCTCTCGATGATTTCCTTCACCGTAAAGGCCGTGGTGTGACTAATATACTTAAGTACTTACAATACTAAACTAAACTTATAAATACTTAAGTTCAGAAAAACTCATTGGTACAGTCGGGATTCGAACTTGCGACCTTTGCGTCGCAGGCAACTGCTCGAACCACTCGGCCACCACGGCTATAAAAAAATTAAAGAATACCTATTAATATAGGTTATGAGTACGACAGTTTTAAGGATTGTAACTGAATCTCGCCAAAGTTGTTGGATGAGATGTGGCTATAGCAATAATCAAGGTTCAAGAGAGGTAGGTCATAACGGGGTTCCCGTTCGAATTCAGAGCTGCCCGACTGGGGCAGGACCTCCACCTTACAGAAGTCCGTAGCCAAATAACACAATTTATTGTGTTCTGTTCCTACGCGGTGAATAAGGTTTGCAGTAATGAGCTCCTTGGGGAGGGGGGAGGATTGTTACATTGTGTTGGAAGCAGAGGGATTAGACCCATTATGCTGCCAATACACTATAACTCTCCGAACTCAAGAGTGGCAACACGCAAGTGATACTTCGGTATCGTGAGCGTAAATAGGCTGCGGTAACCGTTTCCCATCAGATGGGCCGCATGCTTGTTTGCCACTCTTGTTGTATAAAAAAAAAACTATAAACACATAGGACATATGTTTTCTAGATTTCTATCTATTCTAGAACTTTATCGGGCGAGCTATTAGCAGTTGCAAGCGTCTTAGGCGACGGTGAGCGCATTCCACATCCCACAGCTGGTCGTTAACAAACATTATACATCTCAGACCAATAAAAAAAGAAAGACAGAACCATCCAATACTACGGGGTGAGGCAACCAAAAGGAAGCCGATAAGGCCATAGGAAGCCGACCGCCCGCCATTTGGCCTTTAGTAAGTGACAGCGCACGTCGTTAATTTGGTGTTAAGAAAAAAAAAAAATATGCCGTCCTGTGTAGTCAAATGGTGTAAAAATAATTCATGTGCACAAAAGAAACCATGTGGGATTACTTTTCACAAGTAAGTAATTGAATATTCGTGTATTACCAGTAAAATTATGAATTTAACCTATTATTATTGCAAATCGTTAGTTAATTAAAGTAACGCATAATTAAGTTAGTCAATACTCTGTCCATCTTTTTTTATTGGTCTGAGTTATACATGTCTTAAAACATGTACAATAACGAAAATCAATTTAAAATAGGTTTGAAATTGATATTAAATTAACGAATTAATTAACACGATTAAACAGCGGAATCATTGTCATTAAGATACGATTTTAAAATCCACAAATGTACCAAACAGTCATTTGGATAACACGAAATTTGGTAATGACACGAGACAGGCAAAGTCGAACGGGTAGGCAGAGAGGTGACTTATTAGATAACAATTTTGAATACAGAACTAGACTAAGACAGATTTACTAGACCGGGTCTAGATTCCCAGATCTTGGTAAATTTGTTATATTTATCTTGTTTTACACTTTTTTCAAAGTAAGCAACGACCTATTGTCGGGCCTACGCTGTCCCCCCATACTTAAGTACTTGCTAATGCTGTAATATAAAAATATTGTTATTGTATGTGCCTCATATCCTCACGCCTTCCCACAAGGGTCCCCGAAGGGGTAGGCAGAGGTGTATAGGTAATACCCACACACCCACTTTCCGCCAGAGATATATATTAGGTGCCAACGTGACAGATGGCGAGTCCATCGCCGTTACTCAAGCACGACTATACATACGCCTTTGAATTTCTTCTCAGACGTGTGCAGGTTTCCTCTCGATGTTTTCTTTCACCGTTGTATATGCCTAATGATTTGAAGAGTAACCATGGAGTTTATTGCCGGTTCATCTCCATGGAAACGACCAACCCGAACCGAACACTTTTTTTAGACGTTTTGCCGTTTTGAGTCAGATATTTTAACGGTAAGTACTCATTTACAGAACAGTCTTTTGTAAATATTGTTAATTGTTGTAATTGTAAATAAAATATGGACATCATAAATTTCAAATTTGATTTATTTATACGATATTTAATTGACATAGCCCCAAATTAAGCAAAGCTTGTGTTATGATAACTAGACAACGATATATTTACACATATAGATTATACATATAGATACATAGATACATAAATACTGAGGACTTAAGGACCCTAAGGTTTACTCTCCATTTGATACCAAATCGTTTGTGGAAAAATTATACCTAGTTACCGTTTTCACCCGCATCCGATCTCATACACACACAGACACACACACGCACACACGAACACAAACACACACACACACAGTCGTTATTATGAATGTATCAAGTGTATTGCAAAACCTCGTACTTTGTACCAGTAAAATGAACTATGAATAATACTATTTTATAAAAGACTCAATAATATTTAACGATGTTCAATTGATTTGGTTACAATATCATTCACATGTATTATGCAGTACGGATCTATTCTATTATTACGCATAGTTTTATTATAAATTACATCTGCAGCTGATAAGTTTATATAATTATTAAGTACTTATAAAATTGTTAATCGTTAAACTAACATGTGTAATTGTGTATATCTTTATTTACTGTGAGAAAGGGACGAATATAAACTCATCCAATAGTGTGCAGGGGATACATTTATTTACATCGTTAACAATAAGTCTCATAAAACATAATTTAATGACTCAATGATAACAATCAATGATGACTGCAAAGCT
>JACCPG010000195.1:0-22556 GCA_016069955.1 Drepana arcuata
CCAGCGAGCGCGTGCTGGGCGCGGCCGACGGACCCGCCATGCTGCGCCACGCGCGCCAGCTGGGGCAGGCCACGGCGCACCTCATCACTGCCATCAAGGTACCCCCCACCACACCAGCCCCCCACCCCCCACCAGCGAGCGCGTGCTGGGCGCGGCCGACGGACCCGCCATGCTGCGCCACGCGCGCCAGCTGGGGCAGGCCACGGCGCACCTCATCACTGCCATCAAGGTACCCCCCATTACCCCACCACACCCATCTAATCATGTCTATCATGAATCATGATATACTAACGGCAGATCATTGTGTAGTAGAGGGAGAGATAACCTTAAGTAAGTAGTGGCATTACCGTAGGGAGAAACGAAGAAAGAGGTGGAAGATGCTTATAGGTAAGCGATGGCATTACCGTAGCCGCTAGTGTCAACTTGGCGGCAAGGGTCCCAAACAATTCAGCCTAGCATTCCACTAGTGAAAATGTAGGCAGACTGCTTATTGTGTGATCGTGTGGTCGTGTGCAGACGGAGGCGGAGCAGCAGCCGTCGGACAGCCAGCGCAAGCTGATGGCCGCCGCCAAGCTGCTGGCTGACGCCACGGCGCGCATGGTGGAGGCCGCGCGCCAGTGCGCCTCCGAGCCCCAGGTACCCTCCTGGGGGACCCCGAGGCCCCGGCCCCTAGCCCTCAGCTACTCCTGCCCTGACCCTGCGCCCGTGTGTGACAGGACCGCGACAAGCAGGAGACCCTCCGCAGGGCCGCCGAGGAGCTGCGCTTCATCACGGTGGACTACGCCCAGGGCCAGGACATCGTGGGCTCGCAGGTGGCCAGGCTGCAGGTTAGTGGTGGACACAGCTCTTATTGTGTCATGATCACGTCTAGTCTCTGCAAGAGGGAAGATAACTTGTCAAGTCATAATAGAAATTACATATTTTAAGAAACTTAGTAGCCTAGTTGTTCGTACAGTCGCCTGCAACACAAAGTTGCAAATTCGAATCCCGACGTACCAGAGTTTTTCCAAACTAAAGTACACTGATTAGTCACACCGCGAGCTTTACAGTGAAGGAAAATAACGAGTTGTTATTCAATAGTTATCTCTATAAGTAAATGTGGGCGCTGTTACCCCTTTGCGGACGGACCCTCGTGGCCAGATAGTGAGGTGGCGAGTCCGTTGTTGCAGGAGAGCGCGCGCCAAGCCACCGCCAGCGCCACGCAGCTGATCACGTCCGCCCACAGCGCCGCCCAATATAACACCAACCAGTTCTCGCAGGTATACCACCTTCATGCGTCACTAGGTCTGCGGCTACGGGTTCGATACACCATCACAGCGCCATCTATCGGCGCCAATTGTGAATCTAGAACATTTAGGAATCCATGAAAAACACCAAAATATCTAGGAATTGCTCGTGCCATTCTACACTCTAGCATATACGAGGCAATCAAAGGCCGATAAATTTTTTATACCCATATGTAGATAAGCAGGTTCATACCCCGATCACATTTTCACGTCGTGAGGAAACCTGCATACGTCTGAGAAGACATTCAAAGGCGTATGTATAGTCGAGCTTGAGTAACGGCGATGAACTCGCCATCTGTCACGTTGGCACCTTAGATATATCACTGGCGGAAAGTGGGCGTTGATACACTTGTGTTTCTTGTAGTCTTCTGAGAAGGCGTGTGGAAAGTGTATGAATGAGTATTGAATGTCCGTTAGGAGAGCTTGGAGGAGGAGTGCCGGGCCCTCAGCGAGCAGATCCCGCGCGTGGTGGAGGCCGCGCAGGCCTCGGCCGCCAGGCCCGCGCAGGCCGCCACGCAGCTGGACCTCATCGCGGCCGCGGAGGCCTTGCTGCAGGTGACCTCACCTCTGACACACCAAACAACACCATAACACTGTTCACATGCATCGGAACTACTCTAACCCGAACCGTAGATAGTGCCTTCCACTAAGACGCGCCCCACTATCCTCCCTTATAGTTTATAGTGTAAGTGTGCAACCTTCCACTAATGTGTGAGTATTGTCGGTACACACTGATTACCTATGAGTGCACACGCACACTACAATCAATAGACGGAAATAACACTATTTTTAGGTTATTTTCGCGGTTAATAAGGTTTCCAATAATGAGGGGGGAGGATTGTTATAACTCTCCTCACACCAGAGTGGCAACGCGCAATTGATACTTCGGTATCGTGAGCGTAAATAAGCTACGGTAAGGGTTTCCCATCTGGTGGGCTGTATACTTGTTCTCATGTATCAGTCTCTTCATACATGCTCGTCGGTTTCGAGTACTCTTGATGTTCCCGTCCTTCAGAGTCCGATCTATTTGATCCAGGTAGTCGGAACGTGGCCTTCCTCTGCCTCTTCTTGCACACCCTTACTACGCTTTGTATATCTATTACGTCAACCTTTCAGCCGCTCACAATTTCATCATAAATTTAAGAGCTGGTCTCTTGTCGGCGTCTCTTCCATTTGCTTCTGTCCAGCGCAACCTCCTTGACCTCCCTATACGTCGTGAGAGATTAATTTCTACAAGTATATATAATTATGTAACATACAGACAAGCGGCCGCGCGACTGCAGCCGCCCGCGGCGCTCTGCCTGCGGTGGCCGATGGCTCGGCGGCTAAAAGGCTCGCCGACACTACTCATGAGTTCACATCCAGTTGTGCCGATCTCAGGTATGAAAACAATGTAATTATTATCTTTATTTACCACTTCAAGACTGCAGTCTCCACTTGTCTACACGAGATGTCACTTTTCAAAATTATCAAGCACTTCCAAGAAGCCGTCGTGGCCGAGTGGTTGCCTGCGACACAAAGATCGCAACATCGAATCCCGACTGTACCAATGAGTTTTTCTCAACTTAAGTACAGTGACAGTCACACCACGAGCTTTACCATGAAGGAAAACGTCGAGAGGAAACCTGCATACGTCTGAGAAGACATTCAAAGGCGTATGTATAGTCGTGCTTGAGTAACGGCGATGGACTCGCCATCTGTCACGTTGGCACCTAAAAATATATCTCTGGCGGAAAGTGGGTGTGTGGGTACTACCTATACAGCTCTGCCTACCCCTTCGGGGACTCTTGTGGGAAGGCGTGAGGATATATATATTATACCAAGCACTATCGTTTCGATTCCCCATTCTACATTAGTATAGATTTGGCCACGTCTTAATTAATCGCCTTCAATGTATCCATGGGACCTGGCAAATGTTGTCATGTCGTCAGGTCGGCCGTGAGCCGCGCGCGCCTGTCCTGCAAGGGCCTGGAGCTGGCCGCGGCGGCCGACATGATCCGCGCGCTGCTGGACGAGCTGCAGCAGCTGGACCTGGAGCTGCTGGCGCCGCTGCCCGGACACACGGTCTGACATCGACACCTGAACACTACACGCCAGGGCATTTTTTTTATACCACACGGTTGTCGGCCCGATGGTATGCGGTTACCACCGCCTATGGACGCTTGACACCAGGGGTATCATTCGCGCGTTGCCCACCTCTGATCATATAACGCTCTTAAACTCACGTTGACTGCTATAGTATGGAAAAGAAGTGGTCTCTGCCTACCCCTACGGAAAAGAGGCGTGATTATATGTATGTATGTGTGTATGTTAACTGCTAAAATATGAGCTCTTTTCTGCAATAGGACATATTCTATGCGTTTATCCAGCTCACGATCTACGCCTGTGTAAAATTTCGTTCTGACGACATTCAAACTTACTTCAAATCCTTAGATTACTAAGGATTTGAAGTTGAAATTTGAGTTGTTAGTATCTCGATACACGCGGATACAAGTCAAGACAGAAAGGAAGTCGGTACAGACTATATCGTGAGTTGTCAAATTAGGGATGTCGATCTGTCATAAAGTTTTAACACTTTTTTTTTTTTTTTTTTCGAGGGGGAAACCTATAGGTACCCGGCCGTCCTGGGGGGGACGAACGGGTTATGTGAGATTTCTACTCACTAAAACCCCCTCGGCAGCCATCCTCTGTGTATATAAGAGGGCTCTGAGATCTCCTGAGGAACGCACCAGTGCCCTCCTGCACTTTGCTTTAGCACATCCCAGGGGCGCCTAGCTTCGCCCCTACTCCTCGCTGTGCCATCGGAAGCTCGAGCCACATGGCGCTCCCGCCAATCCTTGGCCCGCGTTGTGTGACAGTCAGGGCCCCCACCCTGACTATCCGCAGGCCCGTCAACCCCATTTAGTCGCCTCTTACGACAGGCAGGGGATACCATAGCCGAAATTCTTAAGCCTTGGCTATTGGGCGGAAAGTTTTAACACTAAGCGAAGGTGACAATTTCATATTTATTCCGACACAATCAAATCTGTTCAGTAGTTTATCTATGAATAAGGATAAAATTGAACATTTATAATACTAGACTTACATACCTCTTTCGCTTCGTCCACATTCATCAGTCTCTTCATACATGCTCGTCAGAGTACTCTTTTCTTAAGAGTACTCTTAAGAAAAGAGTACTCTTAAGCGAAAGAGGTATGTAAGTCTAGAGAGAACTGGCGCTCTATACTCTCTGCCTACTCCGTTAGGGACTTGGCGTGATGATATGTATGTATGTATGTTATAATACTAGTAAGATGGACGTACACAGTCGGAGCGAGCAATGGTGTACGTACAATAATTGTGGGCGCGTGCAGGTGGAGTGGGCGTCGGCGTGCTGCGCCGGCGCGCGCCGCACGGCGGAGTCGGCGACGG
Organism: Drepana arcuata; assembly: GCA_016069955.1. Lineage (NCBI taxonomy): Eukaryota > Metazoa > Arthropoda > Insecta > Lepidoptera > Drepanidae > Drepana > Drepana arcuata. Next base: position 4,698 of record JACCPG010000195.1, read on the forward strand.
CGCAGCTGGTGGCCGGCGCGCGCCGCGCCGACGGCGCCGTCTGCGCGCGCGCCGCCTGCGACCTGGCCGCCGGCCTGCGCGACCACGCCGCCGCCGTGCGCGCCGCCGCCGCGCTGCACGACGCCGCGCCGCTGCAGCTGCGGTGGGCGCACTACACCTACACCTACACACACAATAATACACCCACACAGATTACACGACTAGCAATAAAAATATGCCTGAAATTAAACATATCCCATGTGTTAATCCAGTTTAAAATTGACAATTTTTATCAAATTCGATTCAATAAAAGAAAGAAAGAAAGACAATTTTAGTCGAACTATAAAATATAACATTTTGTGCGAACGATAAACGCCCCACCAAATCCTCCATTCATAATATATGTATGATGTACACAGCGGGTGTGCTCTTCAATGTATAGCAAACGTAAAAACTCGCCCGCAGCGTTATGTACCGTCGGGCAAGCAGGTAAGCACCTGCCGCTGACGCTGGTGGAGACCGTGAACACGCACCTGAGCGTCTCCGAGCAGGTGGACATCGCCACCATCGTGTCCATCGCCAAAGATGCCCTGCAGGTACACACACACACAATACTGGCACACACACACACACACACACACACACACACACACACACACACACACACACACACACACACACACACACACACTAGCACGGAGAGAGGAGAGAGTGAAGCGTCCAGCATCACCAATCCGTTCAGCGGTTCGGTGTGATCGAGTTACAAGGAGCCACAACAAATTTTCATTTATAACTGCACTAGCTTATGCCCGCGGCTTCGCTCGTGTGGAGTTCGAAAAAGTAGCTTATGTATTTTCCTGCTAGAATCGGTTCAGCCGCTATGCCGTGAAATGGCAACATTATAATATTAGAAATTTGAATTTTCGAGATTAAAAAAGAAATTATAATTATATATGTGTGTGTGTGTGTGTGTCCAGGGCCTGGAGGACACAATGGAAGCGGTGCCCTCCCACACGGAGCTGGACCTGGCCATGGAGAACATCAACGAGACCCTCAACATCCTCAACATGGGCGAGTTCCCACCCTCCGACAAGACCTACGGGTAACTACTCAATTCGTATACAAATATTATATTGTGTATATCGCTGTCTAGTTTCCATAACACAAGCTTTGCTTAGTTTGTAATTAAGTAAACTATTTTGATTTTTTTTATTTTGATCAGTCACATTGGCACATAATATACCTCTGGCGGAAAGTGGGTGTGTGGGTATTACCTATACACCTCTGCCTACCCCTTCGGGGACCGTTATGTTATTTGATGTGTGTGTGTGTCCCCGTCCAGCGAGCTGCAGAGCGAGCTGAACTCGGCCGCGCTGGGGCTGAGCTCGGCCTCGTCGGAGGTGGTGCAGGCCGTGGACAGCCGCGCGGCGCTGGCGGCCAGCAGCCGGCAGCTGGGGGACGCCTTCAACAGGCTGCTGGGGGTCGCCATGGAGATGGCGGGCCAGGCAGAGGTACCCGACACTACTCATGGCGGACTCCTCACAGAATAGAGCGTGATGTCTTTACTTACTATACCTTCCTCCACATTCGTCGGCCTCTTCATACGTGCTCTTGTTTCGAGTACTCTTTTTAATAATAAATTCTTTGATTTGAGTGATTAGTCGCACCACGAGCTTTACGATGAAGGAAAACATTGAGAGGAAACCTTCAAAAGAAATTCAAAGGCGTATGTATAGTCGTGCTTGAGTAAAGGCGATGGACTCGCCATCTGTTACGTTGGCACCTATAATGGCATCAGTCTCTTCATACATGCTCTTGTTTCGAGTACTCTTGATGTTCCCGTCCTTCAGAGTCCGATCTATTTGATCCAGGTAGTTGGAACGTGGCCTTCCTCTGCCTCTTCTTGCACACACTTTCTCTTTCTGTTTCGTCCTTCATATATTACAGCTGCAAATTTTTGTTATGCGTAGGGGTGTCCAAATAACGTTTGAATCGGAACGAATAATTCGTAAGTTCGAATTATTCGCACACCCCTAATTGTGCGTGTTGTTTGTCCAGGACGGTGAGACCCAGACGAAGATGGTGACATCCATGAAATCCGTGACAGTGAACTCATCCAAACTGCTCGGCACCGCCAAGTCCGTGAGCCAGGTGAGTGCACGGCCCCCACGACCCTCGACTGTACTCCGCGCGCAACTAGTTGGCCGCGCCTGAGGTTCGCAGCTTTACTCGGGTCAGACGCACGTGGACTGCGATCTCGAGACGAGTCCGCCGATAAATAGACGAGTTACAAAATGTCATATACAATAAAAAAAATTATGATAATTAAGTTACTTGTAATAACACCGTTGGTAAAAAAAATAAAATAATAAATAGAAGCCGTGGTGGCCGAGTGGTTCGAGCAGTTGCCTCCCGTTCGTGCCTCAAGTTCGAATCCCGACTGTATCAATGAGTTTTTCTGAACTTAAGTACAGTGATTAGTCACACCACGAGCTTTACGGTGAAGGAAAACATCGTGAGGAAACTTGCATATGTCTGAGAAGAAATTCAAAGGCATGTGTATAGTCATGCTTGAGTAACGGCGATGGACTCGCCAACTGTCACGTTGGCACATAATATACCTCTGGCGGAAAGTGGGTGTGTGGGTATTACCTATACACCTCTGCCTACCACTTCGGGGACCCTTGTGGGAAGGCGTGGGGATATTTATTTATTTTATTTATAATAATAAATAAAATGAAATGCATACTACGACTATCAGAAAAGATCTACAAATGTAATCCACGTCGCCTGTGTTACGTCGATTGAACATTAAAAGTGTTCGCCACAGGCTTCGTCATACATGTTGATAGTTTACAATATAGAGAGTCCAGAGTCCAGTGATATGATCTGACGGTTGGACTATTACAATTGGAATTATGACAGTTGTCATTAAAGTGGATAACCCGGTCGGAACGATTTCATATAATTAGTTTTAAGTTAAAGGAGCTGCCCCGGCGAACTTGCCACCTAAAAAGTAAAAAAAATTTCGTTCTTACTTATTTCCTCGTATTTTAATTGTTTTTCTCTCCATAAGAACCTTCCTCAGACTGCATCAAACACAACAAAAAAATTCATCCAAATCGGTTCAGCCTTTTTAGAGTTTTGCGCTTAGCGACACGTTTAGTGATTCATTTTTATTTATATAGAATATTTTAATTATAAATTAAAGAATCCATCCCCCTTCCCCGCAGGACCTGACCCGGCCCAATGCCAAGAACCAGTTAGCGGACGCCGCGCGTGAGGTCACCGAGAGCATCAATCAGCTTGTAAGTGTCTCATACTCATCACACTATACTCTCATCATCATCATCATCATCATCTTCATCATCATCATCATCTTCATTGCCAGTGTTGCCAGCCACTATGGCCAGTGCTATTTGGCTGTGATCCTGAAGTGTATAGAGTACTGTTATGGATACCATAGACAATAGTAATAATAAGTAAAACTGACGTGCGACCATAAATGCATTATGAGGCGAAATTGAAATGTCATCAGAAGAAGAACAACAATCTATGTACGACCGTTAATTCAATACACGAGTTCTCTTACGGACGCTAACTCGTTTCCTTTCGCTTGCAACTCGTAGACTTCTCAGATCCTCAATATGGGGGGGGCTCACCCCCAACCCCCTCAAAAGAGAAGTAGGGCATAACGGGTTTCCCGTTCGAATTTGGGGCTGCCCGACTGGGGCAGGACCTCCACCTTATACAAGTCCGTAGCCAAATAACACAATTTTTGTGTTGTGTTCCTACGCGGAGAATAAGGTTTCCAGAAATTAGCTTCTTGGGAGAGGGGAGGATTGTTACATTGTGTTGGAAGCAGAGGGATTAAATCCAATGTGCTGCCAACACACTGTAACTCTCCGAACACAGTGGCAACGCGCAAGTGATACTTCAGTATCGTGAGCGTAAATAGGCTACGGTAACCGTTTCCCATCAGGCCGTATGCTTGTTTGCCACTCTTGTTGTATAAAATAAAATAAAAAAAACCTGTCAACTTCCCCTCAGGTGGACGTGTGCACGCAGGCGGCGCCAGGCCAGAAGGAGTGCGCGGCCGCCATCCGCACCATCAGCAGCACGCGCCCGCTGCTGGCCGCGCCCACCCAGCCCATCTCCGGCCTCGGCTACTTCGCTTGCCTCGACGCCGTCGTCGACCAGAGCAAGGCCCTCAGTGAGTGCTCATGCTATTACGTTACAATTCAATTCAGATCAGATTTTAATGCGGCGGGCGACGGACTCGCCGTCTGTCACGTTGGCACTTAAACTATTTCTCTGTCGGAAACGGGTGGAGTACTATACCCATCCACCTCTGCTTACCCCTCCTGGGAAGGCGTGAGGATATATTATAGTAAATAAATATCTTGTAAGAAGTAGAAGTCTAGAGACAGAGTACAGGCTCTGCCGAGCTCACACTGGAGGTGGTGAGGTCGGAGGAGGCTCAGGGTGGGGGTGGGGGGTGTGCAGGCTCGGGCATGTCGGGCATGGCCGGCGCCGTCAAGCGCGCCGAGCACGAGCAGTTCGCGCGCGCCGTCGCCAGCGTGGCCGGCGCCGTGCAGGGGCTGGTCGAGTGCGCCGCGCAGGCTGCCTACCTGGTGAGCACACGCACACACACACACACACACACACGCACACACACACACACACGACACTAACTTTGGTGACGCTTTGTAAAACAATCGTTCATTATAACAGTGATCATTTGTGAGTATCAATGTATGTAACTCAATTTTGCTCTGCTTTATGATTTAGGACTAAATTTATATACCTAGATTTTTTTTAAATTACGAATTAACACAAATTTAGGATGAGAGGGTCTTCATTTACTGTAAAGTTTATAGCATTACATCCGCATCATAGTTGAAAACGCGTCAATATCTCTCGTTACAGTCAGCACTAATAGATAGTGCCATTCACGAAGACGCGCCCCACCAATGTCTAGTCGAGGGGGTCGCGGCATGCGTGCAGTATGACCCGAGTCTATTGATTGTAGTGTGCGTGTGCACTCATAGGTGATCAGTGTGTACCGACAATACTCACACATTAGACTACAGTCGTTGGTAGGATTAGCGCGCTTACGCTGCGTATTAAAAAAATGTGGACCATCTAGTTACATACATACATATAATCACGCCTCTTTCCCGTAGGGGTAGGCAGAGACCACTTCTTTCCACTTGCTACGATCCTTACATACTTCTTTCGCTTCATCCACTTTCATTATTCTCTTCATACATGCTCTTCGGTTTAGGGTACTGCTATTCCATATACCACTTGGATAGTTGTACGATGACATTTGGATACTTTGACACCAATATCTAATACTTAGACATACATTTTACCTAGTAAATTATAAGGTCAGCTTATGCATCACGTCTCCTGTGTTCTAATCTGTGATTGGAGATGTGTTCGCTGCGAGCCAATGGCAGCGGGACAGACACGTGAGCGCAATGTCTATGTTGTGAAAAATCACTTCGCCTTAGTTACCTAGAGTATCGAAAAAAAATTGCTTTAAATTAGAAATAATAAATTAGTGGAAGGTTGCATATTTACACAATAAACTATAGGGAAAGGTGTGTCTATCTACACAGGCTACGGGATTTATAGTAGGTCAGCGCGTGTACGTGGCGTGTGTAACGTGGTCGTGTCAGGTGGGCGTGGGCGAGCCGTCGAGCGCGGCGGGGCGGGCGGGGCTGGTGGACCAGGCGCAGTTCGCGCGCGCGGCCGCCGCCATCCGCCGCGCCTGCGACGCGCTGGCCGACCCCGCCGCGCACCAGCACCAGGTGCTGTCGGCCGCCACGCTGGTGGCCAAGCACACGAGCGCGCTGTGCAACGCCTGCCGCGTGGCCTCGGGCAGGACCTCGCAGCCGCAGGCCAAGCGCCACTTCGTGCAGGCCGCCAAGGACGTGGCCAACTGCACCGCCGCGCTCGTCAAGGACATCAAGGCGCTCGACGCCGACTACACGGACGTGAGTCGCACGCGCACACGCACACGCACACGCACACACACGCGCACACACACACGCTCCAGTGCACGGTGTATATGGCGCGTGCCCCCAGGCCAACCGCGCCCGCTGCGCCGCAGCCACGGCCCCACTGCGCGAGGCGGTGGGCGGGCTGTGCCAGTTCGCGGACAGCCCCGAGTTCGCCGCAGTGCCCGCGAGGATATCGCCCCAAGGCCGCGCTGCGCAGTTGCCTATCTTGGACTGCGGCAGGTGAATCTCCCATCCACCCCCCCATAGTCCCCACATGGTCCCCACCTTAAGGGTGGTCCACGCTTCTTATAGTACTAACACACGCTACCCGTATGAATTGTAACGGTTAGGACGTAACCGATTTATTACATCGAAAGATACTCAATAATATAGAATGCCAAGAGTACGAGCATGCATGAAGAGACTGATGAAAGTGGATGGAGCGATAGAGATCCGTAAGACTTATTTCTACCGTGAAGAATTTACATATATGAGTCTAATGAATGTGGATAAATAGATAATCTGTGTGAGCTAGAGTTAGCTGGTGCTCTATTCTCGCTGAATACTCCTTGAGGGGTATGTATAAAGTGATTGATGAATGTATGTGAAGCGGTAATGTGTAAGTGGTGGCCTACCCCTGCCCGCCCCGAGGCGAGTTGGGCACAGTAGGCAAGTAAGCTGCTGTCGCAGGAGCATCATCGAGAGCTCGTGCAGCATGCTGCAGGCGGCGGGGCAGCTGGCGCTGGCTCCTGCCGAGCGCGCGCAGTGGCAGCAGCTGGCCGCGCACAGCAAGGCCGTCTCCGACAGCATCAAGGGGCTGGTCACCAACATACGGTGCGCCACCACCTCACCACACCCCACCATACACTTGATACACCTGACAGAACTACTGTTTCCTTTGGCGGCCATGTTCGATGCCCGGCCTTTTGTTTATGCATGTTTTAAGGGCCTGTGCACACCAAGTTTTTAAACGCGCTTTTGTAGCGATACAGACGCGATACACACGCGAGTCAGACGCAGCCTGTATGTAGTCCTTTGCACACCTGCATACATGTAGACACGCGTGTGTAACTATACCAGCGACAGGAAACTGCTCTGAAGGACAAGCGCCGTCGATGCAGGTTTCCAAAACGCGCGTCAACGGCGCATTTTGTAACGTGGTGTGCACAGGCTCTAAATTAAACGAAAGAAATAAGTTCTAGACTCTCCGTTAGATCACTTTTCCAGAAACGAAACATGTCCTATCTGTGAAAACAGCTAATCTCTGCCCTAAATTGAGTTCCAATTCCACACACAGGAACAGCATTGATCTTGAAGAGGTTGTTCCCTTCACAAGCAGCTGGTTTTAATATAGTCGTTGTGATCTCAGGGAGAAGGCTCCGGGGCAGAAGGAGTGCAACACAGCCATGGACACCCTCAACCGGCAGCTGAAGGAGCTGGACCAGGCCGCCATACAGGCCGTAGGCCAGGAGCTGCAGCCGCGGCAGTCCAACACCCTGGAGGGTGAGTGTATCCCCTACTCACTGTCACACACATATATGTATATTTGGCACTCACTGTGCTTTATGATTTAGCCAGCATACAATTTGATTTCATCCTCACGCCTTCCCGCAAAGGTCCCCGAAGGTGTAGGCAGAGGTGTATAGGTAGTACCCACACACCCACTTTCCGCCAGAGATATATTTTAGGTGCCAACGTGACAGATGGCGAGTCCGTCGCCGTTACTCAAGCACGACTGTACGTATAGTCGTCGTTGAATTTTGATTCAAAATTTCATTTGATTGATGATTTCATGTTAGCTAATAATCAATTTCTGTGACAAATTTCCATTCGGCCCAGCCGTCCTGGGTCGGTTTAGTTGCAAACATCCTCACTAACTCGCATTTAGCTTATTCATGCGGCGGTAACCGCTTACCATAAGGCGGACCGCGTGCGTGTTTTCCACGCGTGTGGTATGTATGGTAGTAGGATACATACACTGGCAGAGAGTTATAGATGTGCGTCCCGGTGCAGGCTTCTCGGACCAGATGGAGAGCAGCCTGGGCGAGATGCTGGAGCGCCTGGAGCCGCTGCGGGTGGCGGCCGCCGGCGAGGCAGAGCATCTCGGACACGCCGTGCTGCAGTTTGTCAGTATCGATACAATCAATCGTTTCTTACATGCTTTCTTCATAAGCGGCTCGAAGGACCATGATGGTCCTTCGAGCCGCATCTAAATGAAGTCGGGTAAATACACTTCTCATCAGAAATATCGTAACACCTTGCAAGTTTATGTTTTGTAAGGATTATCAGAAAAATGTGTATATTTAGGAATATATGCGACATTTGACGAAGGTATTTGGAGAAGTGTACCTATATATTTAGGTAGCTGTAAGTGTTGTCGAAGGGTATGCTGAAGCGTGGCATAATATCTCATGGTGTGCGCCAGGTGTCGTACGCGGAGCCGCTGGTGAGCGGCACGGTGGGCGCGGCGTCGCTGATCTCGGAGTCTGCGGAGCAGGCCGCCCTGCTGCAGCACGCGCGCACAGTGCTGGAGTCTGCCGCCGCGCTGCTGCTGGCCGCCCAACATGCCGCGGGGAACCCCCGGGTAACACCCGCGCACGCCTTGATGTGCTGCTTAGACAACTCCTTATTTAGACGCCCGTCTGGTCTAGGGGAGAGCTCCTGACTGCGAAACTTGAGGTCGCGGGTTCGAATCCCGCTGAGGGAACATATTTGTGTGATGAACACGAGTATTTGTACCTTAGTCTTGGATGTTCTATGTATTTAAGTATATATCTATCTATATAAGTAAATATATCGTTGTCTAGTTACCATAACACAAGCTTTGCTTAATTTGGAACTATGGCAATGTGTGTGGAATTGTCCCAATTGTATTTATTATTATTATTATAAAGACGCTGGAAAGCTGGCTAGGTAACGTGAGCCGACCTGCAGCGGCACACGTTACCTGGCCTAGCGATTGTGGTATACTGAGATGGTTTGGCCATGTCGAGAGAATGAATGAAGAACGATTGACGAAAAAAGTGTAGGTATATGAAAGGAAGGCCAGGTCAAGAGTACCCTAAGCCGAAGAGCATGTATGAAGGGAATAATGAAAGCGGACGAAGCGAAACAAGTATGTAAGGATCTTGCCTACCCCCACAGAGTATGTATGTGTGGTGTGCGCGTAGGCCACGGCGGGGCAGGCGGAGGTGGAGGCGGCGAGCGTGTCGTGCCGCGCCGGCGTGGGCGAGCTGTGCCAGCGCGTGCGCGAGCTGAGCGCGCAGCGTGGGGCCGTGGGCCCACTGCTGGACTGCCTGGCGCGCGCGCTGGGCCGCCTCACCTCGCACAGGTACGCCAGGGTACACACCACACACTCGCACATTGCACACTTCATATCACATCATACATACAGGTTGTCTCAGGAAACAAAAGTCGATGTTTTCTTTCACCGTAAAGATCCTGTGATTGTGTGATAGACTTAAGTTTTGGTATTTTTTTATTATTCCACACACCCGTGTGGAAACGTACAGGGGTATGTATCACTCGCGCGTTGCCGACCCTGCAGGAATCTTGTCACACCCTTCTTGAAGAACTCCATGCTGTACTCTCCAGGGAAAACCTCAACGGGGAGCTCATTCCACAGCCTGAGCTCCTGAAACTCCGCGACCATCTCATTGTACAGTCGAGATTCGAACTTGCAATCGTGTACCACGGCTCTAAATCTAATATGTGTTCTGATTACCCGCAGGATGTCGCTAGTGAGCTCGTACGACGAGACCGACTCGTACGTGGACTACCAGACCCGCATGGTCGGCGCCACCAAGGAGATCATGCGCCTGGCCACGGATATGGTGAGTGTAGCCATCATTTAATTATTTGTTTGCAAAAATTTTTCTTTTACACGTACTTTGGTGGACTTAAAGTTAGCCTTTTCGAGCATTGCAATTTTGGGCGATATTAGAAAAAGTAAAAAAGATTAACTGCTTATAAAGCGGTGATGGTTGGTAGTTCGAGTAAATGCTTGCACCACAAAGTCCGAAATCCCAATGTACTGTACTGGACTGTACCAATGAATTTTATATTGAGTTCTTGAAAAACAAATGCAAGTAATTTATATAAACGTACCTAGTCCTACCTTAAGCTAGTCGTAAAATAGATAATTAGAAGGGCTAATAGCCTGTTACTCTAGCTAGAAACAGAAATAAAGGTTGTATAGAACGTAGTGTGTGTGTGTGTGTGTGTGTGTGTGCGTGTGTGTGTGTGTGCGTGCGTGTGTAGCAGCGTGCGTGTGCGCAGACGGCCAGGGCGGCCACGGATGCGGGGCGCCTGGTGCAGCCAGCCAACGAGGCCTGCCAGCACTACGAGCGCCTCGCCGCCGACAGCCTCGGCGCCGCCGCCACCACGCCGAGCGGGGACGTCGCCAGCAGGTGACCACCACACCACCACCTCCACCTCCACCTCCCCCACACCTGCCCCACACACACACACACTACACAGCACTCGTCTAATGTATTCTGGACGTTAGCTCTCACTCGGCGGGCTAAATACACCACTAAAGTTGCCACATAAATTGATGGTGAACAGAAAATAATTGTATCTGGGGATGTTGGACGACAATATACTGACATACCTCTAAATGGGTAATAACACCAAATACTGAATAAATGTCTAGATAATATGGTTTCCCTGTAGCCGTGGTGGCCGAGTGGATCGTAGTTGCCTGGAACGCAAACATTTCAAGTTCGAATCCCGACTGTACCAAATAGTTTTTCTAAACTTAAGTACAGGAATTAGTGACACCACGAGCTTTACGGTGAAGGAAAACATCGAGAGGAAACCTGCATACGTCTGAGGAGACAGGTGCATGTATGGAAGCCATCTGTCAATATTTAAAAATATATCTTTGGCGAAAACTGAGTGTGTGGGTGTACTACGGACCAGCCTCTGCTTACCCCTTCGGGGACCTTTATGGGAGAGCGTAAAGATGTGTATATACACACACCTAGAGTCGTGTTTGTCGTGTCGGGCACGAAGCATCGTGTAGATACGGTAGCCAAGCTTAGGCCAGTTGTGACTCGCCCTTGCCCTCGCGCCAGGATCCGGCTGGGTGTAGTGGAGCTGGGCGAGGCGCTGGCGCAGCTGGTGCGGGCCGCGGGCGCCTGCCGCGGGGCCTCCGCCCCCCAGGGGCTGCGGGCCGTGCCCGACGCCGCGCGCCGAGTCAACGAGAAGGTATACACGCTCACTATGCACTGACATTGTTTTGCTGCTGCGTGTATATAGGTCAACATGGCGGTCGCAACCCTGGAAGGTTAAAACAATTCGCAATTCTACAGTATTCATTAATTTATGAGCGATTTTAATGCTCTAAGAACGAACAAGAAATTAACGCAAGTTCCAAGTTCTTTTGTCTTTATGTAAATCACCCTTTTCCTGCAATGTTACATATGAGCCACGGGATCAATACATATTGTTATATCCGGCGTTAGAATGATGACGCGACGCACGCGTTGGCACTAGTGGGTGTGTGAGCGTGTGTGAGCGTGAGTGAGTGAGCGTGAGCGTGCGGTGTGCAGGCGGCGGGCGTGCTGGCGGCGCTGCAGGCGGGCGCGCGCGGCACGCAGGCGTGCATCGACGCCGCCGCCACCATCGCCGCCATCATGGGCGACCTCGACACCACCATACTCTTCGCCAGCGCAGGTACCGCAACCATACCTAGGCCTATGTCGACATATGCTACATTACATACCGCACCTAGCAACCGGCTGGTGACCGCTCACTGCAGCTTGAAAACATTTCAACACCCTGAACCATCTCTTACTGAAGATCTTGTGATGAATCTAATTGCTGTGCTATCAGCCCGTTCCAGATGGGGGCCAGGCTAAATCATTCACCCATGCATTCATTTGCCACCCATGTGCTATATAAAAAACTCATCCGAAAGAAGTGCCATTTGTCTGCGGTCTTCTGTAACCGGGATATGTTATACTACCGCACCCCCCAGTGCCCCCACTCTTTAGCTCATTCTCCCCAGGTACCCTGCAATCCGAGAAAGAGACGGATACGTTCTCAGACCACCGCGAGAACATCCTGAAGACCGCGAAGACTCTGGTGGAGGACACCAAGACCCTGGTGGGCGGCGCGGCCGGCACTCAGGACCAGCTGGCCACCGCTGCACAGAACTCCGTCGCCACTATAGGTGGGTCGCGCTCAATCTACCAAATAGAGATATCACCTTATTACGCTTACTTTCTTCATCTGGTCTACTATTTTTGGAATTCAGAATAAATCTTGTAGATTTTAAAATTGTTAAACAGTGAGAATATATTAAATGTACGTGCAACCAGGGTTCACCTTAGAGATTCGAGGGTTAATGATAGGATCAAATATCCAGGTAATGTGTTCATCGGTGTCCTATTATTTGCGGACCTATTGAAAATATATCCGCATGAGCCGTGGTGGCCGAGTGGTTTGAGTTACTGTACCAATGAGTTTTACGGAACTATAGTGATTAGTCACAGCGCGAACTTTACGCTGAAGGAAAACATCGAGAGGAAACCTGCATACGTCTGAGAAGCAATTCAAAGGCGTATGTATAGTCGTGCTTGAGTAACGGCGATGGACTCGCCATGTGTCACGTTATCACCTTAGATATATCTGGCGGTTAGTGGGTGTGAGGGTATTACCTTTACACCTCTGCCTACCCCTTCGGAGACCCTTGTGGGAAGGCGTGACGATAATTTTGAAAATATGTTGTGTTTCCTCGGGATACTCTCGAGGTGGTCCCACTGCCACCGAGTCAGAATCTGTTCAGGGCAGGTTCAGGTCGCATAGTGTATAATGGTGGGTGTGTGCGCAGTGGCGCTGTGCGCGGTGGTGAAGCAGGGCGCGGCGTCGCTGGGCAGCGGCAGCCCCGAGGGCCAGGTGCTGCTGCTGCACGCGGCGCGGGACGTGGCCGCCGCGCTCAGGGACCTGGCCGCCGCCACCACGGCCGCCAGCGGCAAGCACGTGGCGCACCCGCACATGCAGCGCCTCAAGCACGCCGCCAAGGTACGCACGCACACGCACCCACGCACGCACACGCAACACTTATTGAACGTCATATACTGAATATAAAGCTATAGCTATAATTCACAAGAAAAACCTGTCAGACGAAACGAACTGGTTGGTTTTCTTCTTTAAATTAGATTTATAGAAACGAACTGGCTGGTTTCCTTTTTTAAATTAGATTTATAGAAACGAACTGGCTGGTTTCCTTTTTTAAATTAGATTTATAGAAACGAACTGGCTGGTTTCCTTTTTTAAATTAGATTTATAGAAACGAACTGGCTGGTTTCCTTCTTTAAATTAGATTTATAGAAATGAACTGGCTGATTTCCTTTTTTAAATTAGATTTATAGAAACGAACTGGCTGGTTTCCTTTTTTAAATTAGATTTATAGAAACGAACTGGCTGGTTTCCTTTTTTAAATTAGATTTATAGAAACGAACTGGCTGGTTTCCTTCTTTAAATTAGATTTATAGAAATGAACTGGCTGGTTTCCTTTTTTAAATTAGATTTATAGAAACGAACTGGCTGGTTTCCTTTTTTAAATTAGAAATTTATTTCCCACAAGAATTATATACTAATTCACTTGCGTGAGATTATTACAAAGTATAACATTTTAAGTCTAACACTTTTTTATCAAATTGTTCCCTTTTACATATAAATTCTCTACGAGAACAGCAATTCATTGCCATTCATGGCTATCATTTATATATTCGGAGGTTGTGTTATTAGTTTACATTTTATGACAGCGTTAAACTCTAGCAAATTTAATTCATATATTTTCTGAGGTAGCTTATTAAAAAAGCGTCTACTTTTCCCGACAAATCTTCATGTGTAATATAGCTGTAGGTACGTGGATAAAAGAAATGCGTTTCCACTATTATATAGCCTTGTCGGCGTTAAGGAAAATCCGCTTCTGTACACACACACAAACATATTCATTTTCGCGTTCCCACACACACACACACACACACGCGCGTGTATATTGACACTGCCAAACACATACAGAACTCTCGCTGTAGTAATAAAGGGTAAAACGATGTCTCCTTAATAAATTTGCTAACTATCTACTAAACACATCGATAATTATTTCTAAAGCGTTTTATTGACTTAACGCTATATTTTTCGTATTTTCATTGGTTCGAATTTATTTTGCTATATTTTTTTATGTTAGTGACGCTTCTAATGCAGTGATGTCGAACTGGTGTGAATATGGAACCTGGGGCTGAGTAATTTCATTTGATGTTGGATTTTTGGAACATAATTATTTTCAATGTACATACTATAGCTATTGGTATGGCGAGAATTTTTCATAGTTCTGACCTCCGGTGGGCTCACAGCTCGGTGCATATTAGACCGTGGGTTCGTATCCGCTCGGTATGAACACGTATATTTGTACCTAAGTACATAATTCTTGGATTTCTTACAATGGATCATGTTTCAATGCAATACAATTGATCCATTAAACATAATTTCCATCATTTTGTTATCTTTGGAGGTATTTATTTTATTGCATCGTCGTGAGCACATATGTTCACAACACCCTCTAACTTGTAGATTACGACTGGTCTATTTAATGAGACTCCCTGTGTATTACTAAACATATATTCGGCATAATGATTCAACACTCCTCATGTTGACAATCTCGGCACTAACGAAAACTTATTCAACGGGGGTAAAGTAATTACTGCAATCATTGTGCGGCGCTGGAAACGATCTATCACAATACCAGCTTTAATTGCGGCTACACTTCAAAGCAAGAAAGTGTCAAAGTACAGTAGTAGTATTAATAGAACAGATGAAATTACTCAGCGCCCAACGTTGAAACATAAGTGTGTCCGCCGACATGTCGTGTGTATATATAGCTAGCAATGTCAATATTGGACTGGGCCCCAGCAGTAAAAAAGCCGTATTTTTAGCACCTCAACGACGCGACGAAGCGGTGGAGCCTACCCTCCAACACGGTGCCCAGACCCAACAAGCGCAGGTCCTATAACTTCACGCTCAGGAGCGACTGTAACTCGGGCGATTCCGAAACAGACATCTTCCAATCCGACCAGGAGGACGAACTGATCAAACTCCTAGACTATTCCAGCCAAGACGACGACGTCTCCCCTTCAATATTCTACGACAATTGTGAGGAAATTATCACTTACATTGAGGGTCTCATGCAGAATCCTGTCAGGGCTCCCAAGGATGACGGCTTGAATGAACGCTACAACGTGGCTGCCAAAAACAGCCTGGTTGATATGGATTGGAGGGTTCTCAAATATGGTGAGAATATATTCCTCGGGGAAGTGAAGAAGCTTGTAGATCTGTTTTTGGATCTCAATGATAGAGTGGTTGTGAACAGGAAACGAGAAGTTATAAAGAGGTTAAAGGCCAATACTGATTTGGATAGCGAGATGAAGAGGCTCAGTCAAGTTGTCGATGATTTGGATTACGAGATCGACGTCAAAGATGATGTCACGATCACTACGACCGTCAAGACTCTACAAACTATGGTAGCTAACGAAAAAATCAAACTAAATGAAAGACCCAACGTCGAGGAAAAACCCAAAGTTGACGAAAAATCGAAAGTAAACGAGGAACCCAAAATTAACGATGAGCCAGCGCTGAAGAGTCCAGTTTTCAAAGTGAAAAAGGTTAAACCGATCAATTTGGAGGCTCAATATGACGTTGTTATTGAACCAGAGAAGCAAAACGAAGCGATAGAAGCAGACTTGAAGAAGGCAGATACTTCAGAAGTAGACATTACAAAGATTAAACAGAATGCAACAAAAGAGGTTAAAATTGAATTTTGGAAGCTGTTCAGAGATGACACAGAGTGGTGGAAGGCCATAGCCAAAAGAAATTTGGAAAAATTGGAAGAAACCAGACGAGATCTGGAAAGGTTTAGCGGACACGAACTAGTGCTGGGTGAAATCCAGTCTAACATCGATAAATTTGAAAAGGAAAAGGAAACGTTGCAGACATTTATCGATGATGTCGATAAATCGAAAGCTGTTAACGTTGACTTGGAATACGACAAGAAATACGAAGATATAGTTTTAAAACTCATAGAATTTGCGAAAAAGGACTTTATATTTAAAGGGTTTGATCCTCTTATTGAGCAGCTCAAGGCGTTAGCTAACGTTAAGATCGATAAGAGGAAAAAAGTGAACGTACAAGAAATACTTAATATATATACACAGATCGACGTGTCTAAATACACGTACGAAGAGCTATGTCTACTGGAGAAGTATTACAAGGACATTATACGCAAATATAAGAAGGAGAATAGAGATAAAGAAAACTTAGTTCCTACATCTACCTCGCCCGCTTATCACAAAAGCGTAATCCTAAACGTACATTCTAGTCAAAACGTAACGCGAAACGTTAATCAACACACAAACATACTAACAGATGACGTTCTACATAGATCTCAATCGCAAAACTCCAAGAACAATCTGGAAATTTTCGACCTCACCAGGACTTATCCCATAGAATATTACGCCAACAACTGGTGGTCCATTTACGAGGACATTTTGAAGAGTCGGGAGCGACAGTTCGGCACGTTGGACAACTGGTGGAGTTTCTACGAGTCGATATTGAACAAGAGCGACCCTTCCGACGAGGACTTGAGGAAAATCCGAGCCGTGGTCGAGTTTCGAAATAGTCTGAGGAAATCCAGGCCCAATAGCCGCATGGAGGAGCAGCTCAGGATGCTGGACGAAATCAAGAACGATAGGTTTCGGGAAACCGAAGCTGTGACGCAAAAGGACGACGAATCGGTCAGAGCCCCACGATTATTATGATTATACACGGTCTAACCCAACCATGGCATGGTGTTCAGGAAGCTTGTCGGTCACGCCACTGTTGTCTTTATTGCAACGTGTATAAAGCGCTGTTTTGTATGGCAATTGTATTGAACGCTCGTCCTGTGATGTCTTTTTCAATAATTCACCACTGTTCACTTGGTTCCTTGTGTTCTGCTGTAGTAGATGTTGTATTTTAATACCCTTCTCTTAATATTTTAGCTCAAGCTTGTATATATTGAGCAATTAGGTGATATTTTGTTCCTCTCCTACCGTCCCCTACTATTGCAAAGCCTCTGGTTCTCGGGAGGGAGTTTATTAAAAACTTAAATTAATATTCGATTAATATCGAATGAATCATTACGATCCGTTTCCTGATCCGAATCGTTCAACTCAAATGTTGCCATATGATTCTAGCGTTGAGTACATTGATCATCTCCTATGGATCACTTGAATGAAATGTATTTGGGTTCTTTTGTAAACACACAGTTTGTTATCGCACCCGACAAATAATTGTGCTGTGATTATTATTATTATTATTAATGACAAACATCTGTCATTATTGTGTTGAGAATTGGTACGTTTTCAAAAACACTGCCGGGTTGTTTTCGCCACAGTATTGGGATGTCACTTCACCTGAATACATTTCGCACGGTCACCCATCTCATGGTAAACGGTACGGAGTCGGCTTCACCGCTTATCATTAGTGATTATAGATTTGCAAAGCACGAGCGCGCGTTTTGGATCTTATATTTATTGGCATAAAGTTCATTTTAAACTGACGCACTCGTGGTTTCTACCCACAAGCTTTCTACCCACAGTCCAATATTGACAATAAATGCTATTTACCTTTGTATATATATACATATACATTGTATATACATGTATCTTGTTTGGCCGGCGTGTCTCGAGGTGGGTATTGTTGCTGTCGAATCTTGAGCATTTAAAATCTTGTAAAAATCCAGTGTAGTAAAAGAAAACTAAATGACTAAACTAACTACACTGTACATATTTTTAAATATTATTACGTCACGAGCAGTCTTTGA
>JACCPG010000195.1:23556-71301 GCA_016069955.1 Drepana arcuata
ATAACTCTCCGAACACAGAGTGGCAACGCGCAAGTGATACTTCGGTATCGTGAGCGTAAATAGGCTACGGTAACCGTTTCCCATCAGGTGGGCCGTATGATTGTTTGCCACTTTTGTTGTACGTAACAAAACCAAGCACGCGCACACCAGGCACACACACATCACACACCACACACATACACACACGCACACGTAAGCACTTATTCACACACATGCCCGCACACACATAGATACATACAAATGTTATCATGACATATACTTACATTAATGGTAATATTGTTGTCCAGCGGGCGGCAGTGTGTGCAGCACGCCGGTGTCGGAGTGCGAGTCGCTGATGGAGTCGCTGCTGCTGGACATCAGGAACGGGCTCGGCAGGAGGTCGCTGCGCAAGCCGCACGATACATCGCCCTCGCCTGGTAACATACGGGCCTTTGGTACCACATTGGCGCTTATTTAATACTATGATAGTCTATTTACTAATAAAAAAAACTATATTTCATTATCAATATTTTCTTCGGAATAACTTTATAACCTATAAGCTCTTTAATCGAGGCTCGAGAGATTTTTGCAGGGGTTTGTTCGTGAACGATTCCTTTGGTGTCGCTAGCATCCATTGAAAACGGTAACCGCTTCCTATCCGGCTATATCCGGCTCGAAGGACCATTAAGATGTACGGTGTAAAATCGCACAACTTAAAATGATGTTGATGATTGATAGAAACCGCTTGATATTAGATTTATTGATAAATGATTACAATATTGATAGGAGTCCACTCGTAGCGGCTGATATTGGTGAACTGAATGTATACACGGCTTGCGACTAAATAGTCGCGAGCCGCAGGTAAACTGCTGACGGCTAATTTGTACATAGCTTGCGCCGTACAATGCGGACCTCATATATTAATCGTCGAATCTAGGCGGTACACATTCTAGCACAATAATAATTGTGTTCATAATTCCATTAGTTACGTCCACAATTGTGGTAATATCTCTACACAACTCGCTGATCATATGAATATATAAATAATACAATAAGTAATTGGACCCGTCATAAATGATGTCCTCGAGTGTATGATATATCTCGCGTGTCTCGCGCAGACGTGACCCCGACGGGCAGCCTGCGCCGGCGCAGCCGCGCCAGCCCGGGCGCCGACGAGGAGGGGCTGCTGGAGTTCCTGCGCCACTCCTCGCCCGCCGCCACCGACCTGCGCGAGCGCAGCGCCTGGGGCAGCCTCGGTATAGACTACACTTACACACACTTTCACTTGCAGTATACACACGCCAGCTTTCCGCCGGAGATATATTTATAGTGACAGATGGCGAGTCCGTCGCCGTTTATCAAGCACGACTACACGTAGTTCCATCCACGAAGACACGCCCCACCAATTTCTAAACGATGGGGTCGCGGGATGCGGGGAGTATAACCCGAATCTTTTAATTATAGTGTGCATGTGCAATCATAGGTAGTCAGTGTGTACCGATAATACTCAAACATTAGTGGAAGGTTGCACACTTACACCATAAAATGTAAGGAAGAATAGTGGGGCGCGTCTTCATCACTATACATACAACATACATCAATCAATCAAACAATCATCAGCCCACTCTAGTCGACTGCTGGACATAGGCCTACCCTAATGAGCGCCATAGCGCCCTGTCTTGATACATACGTACGTTTTTAAATTTCTTCCCAAACGTATGCAGTTTAGTGTTTACTCGTGTGATTAATCGCTGTACTTAAGTTCAGAAAAACTCATTAAGTAGCACAATCGCTGGCTGTTCACATCATGACACAGCAAAATGGTGTGTCCTCAGACCGGTCGTGGTCCCGCCGCGCGCCCGTGCGAGCCAAGCTCGAGCTGCCCGAGCGCGAGCGGCCCGCCTCGCCGCGCACGCCCGCCGACCCCGAGGCGGACGTCGCCAAGCCCAAGTACGTACGACCCTAACCACGCGTCGCTACCACGGTTCGACAGATGGCGTTACGTGCCTACATTAATCTCGGGGCGCAACTAGTAGTACCACTGGACGACCACAGATGGCATGGCGTGCCAACAGCAACTGGCTGATGAATACATTTTGGATAGTTTATAGGCTATATAGACAATTTTTATGTGTTTTATTTTGAAAATTCATAAACTATTTAATTCATTAATTACGTATTCGGATCATCATACCCCCTCTTTGCTCATCCCTCACGAGGTAGGCCAGTTTTGTCTAGACTTAAAACACCAGATGAAAATACGTTTAGGAAGGCGGCGTGACGTTATATGTGCATGTGTTTGTGCAGAGAGTGGCGGCAGAAGATAGAGTCGTGGCTGCGCGCCAACAGCGCCGAGGAGCGCGATGCCGAGCTGCGCGCGCGCAGGAGGCACGCCGCGCGCCGCACCGACGCAGACACCGGTAACATAGGTTCGATGCACGCTCCGGCGTGAACATATATGGAGTTTTCAAGAGAGTTTACCACCGCGTATTCTTAAGTTGAGGAATGACTTCTTCCTGAACTACGGAGAGTACCGATACCCCAGTTGATGCGGCTGCTGGCTGTGCTGACCTCGCGGGTTCGATTCCCTCCAAGGCGGATATTCGTAGTTTAGAAAGAGTTTTCTACTGCGAACGTTCAAGTTGGGAAAATAACTGTTTTCCCTAGAGAATACATCATGGGGTACTTTTGAGAAGGTTAAGAAAAGGCTTGCTGGCGTCCATAGGTGCTTACCATCAGGCGTGCCATACGCTCATTATGATGATAAAGCCTTCGTCATAATCCTGGAGCCAGTAGGCCATAGTACACCCGATGATGTCAGTGATATCCGAACCGGCGGTCACACTCTAGCACTAGAGAGGATGTCTAAAGTTGTATGGCTACTTGTGCAGGCTTATGCCTGCGCTTGGCCGCTCCCTAATGTTGTAATGGTGTGCAGCAATGATGCAGTGTGTGTGTGTGTGTGTGCAGGCGCGGAGGGCGCGGAGGGCGGCGCGCTGGGCCCGCTGCCGGAGGGCCGCGCGGAGTGGCGTCCCTCCGTGCTGCCCGACAGCGACGTCGTGCGCGCACTCGAGGCCGTCGAAGGTAACCTCCCGGACAATCACACACACGATTCCAGGATATGCACCCAAAACGTCATTTATATGCGAAAATTTTGATTGATGATTTGTCTGATTGTTTAGATTTCTGTAAAATCAAACACTGCTTTTAATCCTGAAACCCCAAGAACGGATGGTTTCATATAATACTTACCGATCATCTTTTACGAAATCTCTCTATGCAAGCATATCCCTCTGCTCACTTTTAGATAGCTTAGCAATCCACTGATAGGATTCTTAACAAAGTTTTTGTGTGAACAATCATAGTCTAGAAACGCTTGATAATTCGTTTTCATTCATTTTGGATAATCAGTCAATTCACTCCAATTAACAGGCCGTAAAGTTAAACCGAGTATGTTTTTCAGATGTTCAACCACCGAGGAAAGATAACCGGGTGCCGTGGCGGAAGACGGAGGAAAACGAGGAGATGAGGAGGCTCCGTAGGCAGCGCTCGAGACAGCAGATAGAGTCTCCACAACCGCTCGTCTCTATCACGGAGGAGGAAAAGAGAAAACTGCCTGACATCACTGTCACGGGGGAGAAAGAGAAGTTCGCAAGAGTGGCCGCGGACAGAGTTGAAATAGACTCGGACAATATTGAAACCCCACCAGTTCAGAGGAAACTCTTCAACACCCCACCAGAGCGTGAACCTTGCAGGAAGTTCCAACCCTCGATACCGAGAGCTAACGAGAAGGCTTCCGTAGAAATGAAGGATCTGTGTCAGGAGATATTAGGCGACGGTCAATTTGACAGATTCTCTGCTGCCAGAAGAACAAGAAGGTATAAGAGGAATACCGACTCTAGTTCACCCGAAGAAGAGAAGAAGCCAGAAGAACTTGTTGCTGAGGCTCAGGTTATTAGACCTTCGAAATTAGAAGTTCAAGCTTCGTATCCAGTAGAAGTACCTACGGAGAAACCCGCGGGGCCTATTAAAGATGAGAAGGAGAACAGACTTAAACGCTGGCAGGACAGACTGAAAAGCCAAAGTACAGAGAAGCAGCCGACCAAAGAACCAAAGCCCTATCTACGGATGAGGCGACAGACTTCCATCAACCAGGAAGACGTCCAAAAAGCTATTCGCGAACTAAAGTCCCCTACGGAAAACCCCACAGGAGTCTGGTCGAGGAACGCTTATCGGAGGTCAATGGGCTCTAAAACGGAAAAAGTTCCAGAGAGAACCACATCCCCTCGGATTTCGAAGGTCAAGAGCGAACATGAGTTGAACGACGAAGGTTTTGAAGAGACACAAAGTCTCAACTCCGAAAGCGCGTCTCAGGGTGCTTCTTCGGGTTGCAACGTGGAGTGCGAGTCCCCCGTACCTAAAGCGAAACCCTCTGAGGTCCCAAAGAAAATTACAACCAAAGACTCCAAGCCTCCTCCGAGAACGCCCATAGACGCTAAGCGTGTCATACCCAAAAGAACAAGTTCTTTGCGAGTAGAAAGATCCGCATCCAGGGCGTCTTTGCGCAGTTCCAGAAGCTCCCTCAACAGTTCAGTATCAATAGCAACCGTCAAAAAGGCGCCTCCAACACCGAAACCGGTCCCCAAACCGGTTCCGAAGCCGGTAGTATCAAGGATGCCTGCTTCTAGGTCATCGTCAAGTGGCAGTTCGGTTGGTGCTGCGCGTCCACCTTTAAAAACCCAAAACAAGACCTCAGGCTTCATGAGACCCACCCAAGCTTCGAAAGTAAGAGGCGGTATTACCACGCAGCAGGTACTCAGATCAAGTGTCAAATAAATCAAATAACCTACACGGAATTTGACAGCTTACTTGACGTTAGACAAATGACACATTTCAAAGCAACGTGCTTAGATAAACGTAGATTATATTCGTTAATGGATTACTATGGGAAGCAGCTAAAATATAATATAATATGTATAATATTTATACTAGAATACTTTAAAATATTGATCCCATGGTAAGTAATGCAATTTATTATCAAACTTTTTTATACAGAATTCAGTTTAACTTGAAGGTGCTAATGGAAACCCAAGTGCTTTGAAGTTCTAAGCCTAGATTATCTAAGTATTGTCAAAACACGCATTTAAATTATCAATATTATTGGAAGTTTCAGATATTAGAAAAGAACATAAAAATAGGCGCTAGAATCTCAACAAAACAATCTGAAGCTTTCAATGACTGATTTAAGCGTTAGTCTATTTTAGATCTGTGTATTTTCATAGAAAATCTAGATTGTAATTTATATATACTACGTCAGACCCCGTACGTATTTTCTATGTATTTAATTTAATAAAAAATTTTATGTTTTATAATTTGAAATAATGTGCCACGATATAGTACGGGTATTTATTTAAATTACCGAAGTTTTCTTTTAGAAATTATAGGGATTTCAGTTTCTGTCTATGGATGTATTTTCACAAAATATTTTTCGGATATTCGGACAATAATTCTTATACAATAATACGGCGGCTTCCCTTACACTACCTACTCGTTGGAATAGGTGCAAAAGGGATGGCACTACTTCAAAGTTTCATCTTTGATAGTTATTATTGTTCTAGTCTCCGAAAAATGCTTTGAACAAAATGCGTTCTAATTTAAAGTTAAAGGATGCTATGTCCCGAATATTACGAAGTCATTATTTTTTATTGAATTAATAAACTAAAATACGTATGTAATTTAAAATAATTAGTATTAAATATTTTATTTTAAGACATACCCAGTAATGATCTGATTTTGTACGCAATTAAGAAAGATCTTGTTTGAAAAAAAAAAATGTCACAAAAGTAAATACGCTCATAGTTAATATAAAATAAAATACAATTAATTCTTTTTAAGTTGTTAACACCCAAGTTTTATTGTACATGTGTATTAACAAAATGAAAGACAATAAATATATACCTACCGAAAATTGTCATTGTCAAATCATTCTACAATCCAAAAAAGCGCGCCATTATTTACTACATACAGATAACAAAAAATGGATATAGATAATTCGTACTTTTATAGTCTATCCCTATTTTATCAAAGCACAAAATACTACACAGTAATTTTTACTCAGGTTTGCTTATGGTTTAGGTGTAGGTATTTGTAGTAAATAATTTAAATTTTAAATATCTTTTTTCATCAAAAAAAAATTAGTGATGCCTCATAGCATATCGCCATCAACCAATTCTTGAACTAGTTCCGTCATCTTCTTCCTGCAAGCCGCGTTGGCAGTCCATACCGGCTCTGCATCACCGCATTCACTTTCCTGAAATATTAATAATAATATGATATATCCTCACGCCTTCCCACAAGGGTCCACCAAGGGATAAGCAGAGGTTTAATAGGTAGTACCCACACACACACTTTCCGCCAGATACTCAAGTTCGACTATACGCATTTGATTCTCTTCCCAAACGTATTCAAATTTCCTCTAGATGTTTTCCTTCACCGTAAACCGCTAATGGTGAGACTAATTCTGTACCTAACTGTACCTTAATTCAGATAAACTCTTTGGTATAGTCGGGATTTAGCAATTGTGTTGGAGACAACTAATTAGTTGTCCCACTCGACCACGGCTCTATAATATTTACATACATAATACTAGCTGTGTACCGCGGTCTCAACCGCGTAAACTTGCATCTCTTTGATAGATTTTTTAAATAGTCTTTATTCTATGTTTCTCCAAATCTGTATCTGTGGCAATTGTGTACTCACCTCTGCCTGGTATACATTCGGTGCTTCGTTGCTGTCACACGTCATGATCGGATACATGTCGAGGGATATGCCGAGCCCGAAGCGACCGCTGCGCTTGAACTCCTTCTGCAGTCTGAGGACATAAGTGTATCGCTTCCTCAAGTGAAGAGTGTATGTCACCATCACCAATATCACCATAGAAACATACCACAACAGGTGATTAGACGGCCGTCTGGTAAAGTGGTTAGAGCGACATCTGAGGTCTGCGGGTTCGATTCCCGCTGAGGGCAGACATTTGTGTGATGAACACGAGTATTTGTACCTTAGGATGTCCTATGTGTCTATGTATATCTCTCTATATAAGGATGTATACCGTTGTATTGTAAACTTTAGCACACGGTTTGCTTAATTTGGAGTTATGTAAATTTTTGTGGAATTGTCCCAAGGTATTTATTATTTACTAGCGGTCCGTCCCGGCTTCGCACGTGTGGACATATTTTTTTAAAGAAAATATAGCCTATGTCACTCAAGGTGAATGTAGCTTTCCAATGGTGAAAGAATTTTTCAAATCGGTCCATTAGTTTTAGAGCCTATTCAATACAAACAGACAAAAAAAAACAATCAAATCTGTCCTCTTTATAATAGGTATGAGTATAGATCAAATGTGCCTATTTCGTAGTCTCGAATGGATGCCTAGAAAGACCCGGCACTCTCCTCTATGTCTGTGCTTGTACTTACAAGATAAACAAAGCATCTCTGTCCAAACTGCCGTGAAACACGGAGTCCTCATCGCTCATCTCCACCAGCCTCCCGTGCAGCTCATCCACGTAGTACTCCAACAGGGAGGACAGGTGCTCCTCCCTCTGCTCCCGGTCCAAGCACAGGTACATTATGTACACCAGATCCAAGGCTGGGGAGGCGTAGCGTACCATTTGGAAGTCTACCATATACATCTGGGGAGAAGGATGCTTTTAAAAATGCTGTTTTTGAAAGGCAGACCTTGTACCGGAACGGCCCTTATTCTTTATGTATGTGTGTGTTTGTGTATGCATTATATTATGTCATTACCTATATAAGCGACAAATCGAATTTATTTATATAATTATTTTCTTTTCGAAGGCTACCAGTAACAAATTAGCTCATTACCTCACTAGTTCTAACCCACAGTTTTACCTGAATATAATGTATTTACTTAACCTTTGAATATTTAATCTTGTCGTAATTTTTTGGCCAATTAACACGATAACTTTATAAACTATAGCATGTGTGTAATTCTCATGTATGAGCTATATTATAGAAAAGTAAATTTATTTAACTCCATCCGGAGTTTTTGCGTGAAAAATGTACCTACAACATCCTCACAAACTTTCTATGCAAATGATTAGGATTACTGATCCACTCCTTTAGGTAGTACAATATGAAACCATACATCCCTCTTGTAACAGTCTATCCATTGATGAGAACCGCATTAATATAATCCGTTGTGTAATTAACAAGAGATATGCACAGCGGGAAGCGACCGTTACTTACTAAAGAGATAAATATCACTTAATACCTCAGCAATATCTCCATCTACGTATCGAAATAGGAAGTTGTTGGTCCAACAGTCGCCATGACAGATGACAGCTAGCGGCTCGCTTGGTGTCACCAGCTGCACCATTGTCTCGAAGAATGTATCTTCGCTGCAAAACTGCCTGAACTTTTCCAAGTAACGGTGTTTGTCGGGGCAGTCCTGCAGCTCCTCCTCGACCATCTCAATGGCGTTGTGGATAGCTGCTTTGTAATAGCTTTTGTAGTACTGTTTATTTTCAGGCACGAAGAATACTGTAAATAATAAGATAAGAATACTGTGAGCCGTGGTGGCCGAGTGGTTCGAGCAGTTACCTGCAACGCAAAGGTCGCAAGTTCGAATCCCGACTGTACCAATGAGTTTTTCTGAACTTAAGTACAGTAATTAGTCACACCACGAGCTTAACGGTGAAGGAAAACATCGAGAGGAAACCTGCATACGTCTGAGAAGAAATTCAAAGGCGTATGTAAAGTCGTGCTGGAATAACGGCGATGGACTCGCCATCTGTCACGTTGGCACCTAATATACCTCTGGCGGAAAGTGGGTGTGTGGGTATTACCTATACACCTCTGCCTACCTCTTCGGGGACCCTTGTGGGAAGGCGTGAGGATATATATATATATATACGAAGAACTGTAAGCCGTATAATGGTTTTAATATGTATATCCTCACGCCTTCCACAAGGGTCCCCGAAAGGGTAAGCAGATGGGCTTAGGTAGAGTTTATAATTTAGGTGCCAACGTAAGTGCCAAAGATGGCGAGGCGAAGGCGACTTACATACATTTTGAATTTCCACTCAAATTTTGCACGTTTTCTCTACTTAAGTAAACAGGAAAAATACAGTTTTGATTTACAAATAAATGTGTGTAAGTGTGTGTTTGTGTGTTTATGGAAAGGTTCGCCGGATGAAAAGGGCTTAAATGGAGACTTACCGTCTCTAGGCGATAAAGTAGAGTATCTGATAAAGGTTCTGAGCGAAGAAAGCTGCATCTTCAGTGAGATTCGCAGAATTAAGTACTGAATAATCTACTTGTTGTGTTATGTAAGTTTAGAAAGAACCGACGTTCTTCTCTCTCTGCCTTGCCCGTGAGGGATTCGGCGTGATGATATACACGTACCTACTACTACTACTACTTGTTAGCTGTACCATGTCTGTCCTTTGGACGATACAATATTAAACTATACAAACAACTTTACAAATAAATTCCTCTTGAATCGCTTTAACCTTTTTGTGAAAACCACATTAAACTCCGTAAAACACAGATGGCAGGAAGCCACTGATTTATGCTACGTAGAGATTTTCAATACATTTGTAGTGTATAAACAATATTTAGGATTAACAGTGCCTAGGCCCGAATGTACTGACCTTCTGAAATCCCATCTTTATCATTAAGAAGCTCATAAAAATCTTCAGGGCAATGATACTTCATGGCCAGCGACAGGGCGTGGAAGTGCGAGAGATGCTTCAAAACAAAGTAGCATTGTTCGATAGACAGCCCCTGTCTCCTGTCGGGCATGACGAACCCTCTCGGCTTCAGATCCATCAACATAACGCAGTCACGCTGAGCCAAGTAACACTTTGGTATGTGTCTAAATGGATGCTTCACTCTGTCCCACTCCGATTGAAAACTGCAAAAGGTCGGCCATGTTTTGTTGTAGAATGCGACCTCGTTGCAGAACAATTCGTCGCTTTTGAAGGCTTCCCTTCTGGAGGTGGATTCAGGTAGACATTTGTGGATGATGGTCGTCTCCCAAGGCTCTTCGTATTCGCTGGAGCCGTCAGCTTCTATCTGCTTCCTCACTCCCTTAATAGTTATGCGGTACACCATTGAGGTGTAGTTGTCGCCCCGCTTGGATCCAGGCGCACCCTGGAAGGAATCTTTTGAATGTCTGTATGCTCATCTAACAATATTAAAGTAATATTAAAACTTTGTGTATTTTAAAAATGCACGGTGCACCCCTTGTATTGCTTCAAAACTACCCTTTGCTTTAAAATCCTTTAATTTGGTATATGTAATGTAGCGCCATCTTGTTTCATCTGTTGGGGGTTGGTTTCTCGTGTACAACGGAATATGTACTCTTTAGTAATTGAGTTAATATTGCAATAAAACCTCACATTTCTCGTCGAACTAGCATTGGGATTAGTAATTACTTATTCATAAAAATAAAGCGTTCTAATTTAGGTACCTTTTTTATAAAGGATTGTGATTTTGCACACTTAATCATAAATTACTTTTAATTCCACACTCACCTCAAACTCCCGTATCTCGACGTCAGGATATTCATTCTTGAACAAGTGTTGCAAGAACTCCAAGGATATTTCAGACATGCTCGTCTCGTGGCCCTCGCCACACTGACTCCTGTCAATCTTCCGTTCGTCCCGTTCGTGCCGTGGGGACCCAACTTATTTATGATAAATGAACTGTGTTCATGCATTCTCAAAATAGTGGACAAGTTTTTCAATGGATATATATATATATATATATTTATAACAAATTTAATTCACGCGTTACCTAATGGTAAGTACTTAAGTCTCCTTCGAGAGCTTCATACGTTTATTCATATATAAATTAATATAAAAAAGGTGAGAATAAAGTTAAGAGTGTGAGAATACGCATGGATGTTTGTTCGTCGCCACCTACATTGTTATTGTATATGCCTAATATTTTGAATTTGTGACCATGGAGTTTCTTGCCGGTTCTTCTCCATGGAAGAGACCAACCCGAACCGTGCTCCTTTTTCTACGTTTTATAAGTGCCCACCTAGGCCTATGTGAAATAAACATATTTTGATTTTTGACATACTTTTTATTGGATTTTTTTAAAGTTCCAACGTTCCAACTACCTGGATCAAATTGATCGGACGCTCAAAGACGGGAACATCAAGAGTACTCGAAACCGACGAGCATGTATAAAGAGACTGATGAATGTGGACGAAGCGAAAGAGGTATGTAAGTCTAGAAGAGAACTGACGCTCTATGCTCTGCCTATCCCGTTAGGGATGGCGTTATTCCAGCAAAAAATCTGTCTCTGTGCTAAATATCATATAATTCCGTTCAGCCGTTGTGGCATGACCGAGTGACATACAAACATTCACATTTATAACACTCGCAGAATAAGTACCAAAATATGTTGAACCTACAGATGGGGTCCGATATTGTATTGATTTGCTACTGCGGGGTCGGGCTTATTGGATAATGAGGCAGTTTGATTTAAATCGCCGGCGACACTTTTAAGTAGGCACGTCTTTCGCTGTACGCAGAAATGCTGGCTTTATTCATGGTTTAGTATGACGCAGGAGATGAATTGAACAATGTTGGATGTAATAATAATAATAATATATCCTCACGCCTTCCCACAAGGGTCCCCAAAGGGGTAGGCAGAGGTGTATAGGTAATACCCACACACCCACTTAATGTTGGATGTAATTTTAACTATTCTCCCTTAAGAGCAATCTCGGTGGTTATGTCCTTAAGTAATGGATCCGATTTAATCAAAGCTGCCTGCGTTTGGCAAGACATCTTAAACGGTTCTAAAGTAATTCAGGTAAAGGAAAACATCGAATGGAAACCTGCATACGTTTGAGACGAAATTCAAAGGCTATGTATGTATATGGGTATGTATGTTGTGCTTGAGCGATGGACTCGCCATCAGTCACGTTGGTAATAAAATATAATAATAATATATCCTCACGCCTTCCCACAAGGGTCCCCGAAGGGGTAGGCAGAGGTGTACAGGTAATACCCACACACCCACTTTCCGCCAGAGGTATATTAGGTGCCAACGTGACAGATGGCGAGTCCATCGCCGTTACTCAAGCACGACTATACATACGCCTTTGAATTGCTTCTCAGACGTATGCGGGTTTCCTCTCGATGTTTTCCTTCACCGTAAAGCTCGTGGTGTGACTAATCACTGTACTTAAGTTCAGAAAAAACTCATTGGTACAGTCGGGATTCGAACTTGCGACCTTTGCGTCGCAGGCAACTGCTCGAACCACTCGGCCACCACGGCTTTCAAGTCACGTTTCAAGTCACGTTGGTATCTAAAATATATTACTTATTCCTGGAGGAATGTTGTTGCGGTACTACACACCTCTGCCACGCCTTCAGGAAAATATAAGTAGGTAGTTAATTCAAAGGATGGTTTCATTCAAAAGCCGTGGTGGCCCAGTGGTTCAAGCAGTTGCCTGCGACGCAAAGGTCCCAAGTTCGAATCCCGACTGTACCAATGAGTTTTTCTGAACTTAAGTACAGTGATTAGTCACACCACGAGCTTTACGGTGAAGGAAAACATCGAGAGGAACCTGCATACGTCTGAGAAGAAATTCAAAGGCGTATGTATAGTCGTGCTTGAGTAACGGCGATGGACTCGCCATCTGTCACGTTGGCACCTAATATACCTCTGGCGGAAAGTGGGTGTGTGGGTATTACCTATACATCTCTGCCTACCCCTTCGGGGACCCTTGTGGGAAGGCGTGAGGATAAATAAATAATTCAAAGGATGGTTTCATCATAAGAAAAGTTTGGTAGAAAACTTTAAATATTTTATTAATAATGTTAATATCTGTCTTAAACCGAACTAGGGCTTATAGACAAAGACAAATAGTCTATGGAGTCACCTGCTCAGTGAGTGTAAGCAGGTTCATATCCCAACGAATAATTGTTTTCATTTTAAGCAAGTGTGTATAAGCTTATGAAATGTGGATTCCACCCTTAATTTCTCCAGACTTCATTTTATCTCTACAGCTCGTTATACTGCCGTAAGATGTCGCTTTTTAAGCTCTGAATCGCGCTATGGTTTGGTTTTCACCAGCCAATATACTCGTTTACCGTATGTAAACTTGCATATCCGTTTTTTAAAACCAAAAGAGATCGTATGTCGTAGTTCTAAATTAAATAAACTCACGTTTTTTGGAGAAGGCATCCATACTTTATTGAGTATGGCATAATGCTTTTCGTTTCCTCAAAGCCTCAAACGTTATTTGTAGCGTGAGTGATGTGATATGCCATTGCTCAATAGCTCAATACTTGCCACACACACACACAAGTACTTATGAAATAAATAAATAAATACCTGAGACAATTCCACACAAATTGACCTAGTCCCAAATTAAGCAAAGCTTGTGTTATGGTAACTGGACAACGATATATTTACTTATATAGATAGATATATACATAAATACATAGGACATCCAAGGTTAAGGTACAAATACTCGTGTTCATCACACAAATATCTGCCCTCAGCGGGATTCGAACCCGCGACCTCAAGTTTCGCAGTCAGGAGCTCTAACCACTAGACCAGACGGTCGTCAAGTCGGTTATTCCTAGTTAGTCCTGATCGCAATATGTACACATATCGTTAGTGATTTGCAAGCTCAGAATCAGCATGACTTGATTTAATCCAAGTTGTAATGTATCTAGTAACTTGTTAGTCAGCTGAACTACTATCTGAATTCAGTTTAGTTAATCAGCTAAATCAACTCTTTCTTTCGACTCAGGCTTATATATAAAAGACCGGAAACATATTTCTTGTAGAATTCAAGTGTTTCTTAGTTTCTCTCTAACTCGAGTCAATTAAAGGGTGTAACAATATTCTCTCCTAAACATGAAGGATTATTCCGAAACTAGTAATGATAACATTAAAACGAATTATAACGTAGTTATATTTCTGACAATCTGATTTTAGAGAGCTTTTAAACCTCCGATATCTTATTATGAATAAGACTGTACATATAGTTATATAACTATATCGTCGCAGGAGACTTATGTAAGTATGTAGTAGGTACCCGCGCTGGCTTCGCACGGGTGCTGGGTGCAATATAGATACTAATAATATGTAAAAGAGAAAAGTGGTTACTGTTCCTGTAGAAATAAGCATACCTATACCATCGCGGACTTTTTTTATCGATATTTTTAGGACATACAATTCCGTAGTAGGTACATACAATAGATCTATCTTGTAAGGGTTAGGCAGCGTTTGCGATATAAACGCACAAAAATATGTTTGTTACGACATCACTTAACAAAAATCTTTTAAATTTTTGGTTTTTCTGTACTATTATATGTATGTTTTATACATATGAAGCTTAAAATCCGTAGAATAGTTAAAAATATCTAAGCGAACAGTCAGCGGAAGCGACTTAATTTTATACCATGTAAAAATATGCTACAATTAGGTAAACAATTTGTCAACTAAGAATGTAATCCATGTTTACTTGAGTTGTTTTACATCCTTACGCCCCTACCCACAAGAGTCTCGGTAGGGGTAGGCAGAGGTGTATAGATACTACCACACACCCATTTTCCGACAGAGGTATATTTTAGGTGCCAACGTGACAGATGGCGAGTCCATCGCCGTTATTCAAGCACAACACGACGAATACATATGCCTTTGAATTTCAACTTCTCGAACCACCAACGGCTCTGCCATTTATACATTCGGGTGGAAATGATTTCTACTGATTATTTTTGAACCCAACAAACAAAACATTTTATTTATTTAATGTTATTTCTTCTTCGTAATCATACACGTAATGTCTAGCGACCTATTATTTCTAAGGATTTCGGTACCCCTTTGCATGGGTACAGCTCGCGCGATAAGAGTTTGGCTTTGACCGTTATTGCGCAGAAATCAGAAATTGGGTATCAACGGGCAATTAGCGGGGTGCGGGGCGGGTGTGTAGGCGCACGCGGTGCTCTGATTGGCGCTCCAGTCGTTCCCTGCCTCTCGCACCGATACGACGTACCGCGCACTCCTGTTGTACAATCACGTTCACAAGTGAATTGCTATTTTCGTTAATTGTTTATTGTTGTCGATTGTTATTATTTGTTGAGTTTGTTTGTTTTCACATGTATCTTGGAATAAATAATTTTATTAAAAAACAATTATTTAGAATTTTCATCGCTGTCTCTGTAAACTTGAAAAGGAAATAAACATTTTATATAAGTAAAATAACTATCAATAGTTTTAATAAATGAAGAAGTTTATCTATTTCGTATTATTTTCTAGCATTATTACCACTGTACATGAATTTTGACCCACTCAAATATCCAACCTGGTACATAAAAAAGGAAAAGTATTGTGTGCGTGACAGTACCCATGCGCAGTAATCCCCTCCACCCGAAGGTCAAAGCCAAACTCTCGCCGCGCGATCTGTAAACGGCTATAGCGTTTGCCTCCACCGTAGGTGACAAATGATTGTGTTTTAATTAAACAAAATTCATTGGTTTGAGCTACATAATTAAACTAGATACTCTGCTACCACGGATACCTGCAAAAAATTAACGTGATTCCTGTTTAATTTGAAGTAGGCACCTTCTTAATTGCCATTAGGTACATCATATTATAAAAAGAGTCCGCTGCCGCGTCTGTCTGCCTGTTTGTGATAATCTCTGCTACAATTAATTTAATTCGATTTCAATATGAATAAACAACTTTTTGCAGTTCAACAGTCTCAATGGCAATTTAGTTATTTAGTGATTCGCAATTTGTAAAAACGCTGGATCACATACTTAAGACTCGTATATATTAAAGGTATCTTTTCTTTTGATTGTTATTATATATATATATTATATTATTATATAACAGTCAAAATCTATAATAAATAAAATAGCTATATTTGATGCATATATTTGTTTGTTGAGTCCAACATAAAAGTTACTCCCTATATGACTTTCTGTAAATCACAAAAAAGTGTAGTGACTAACCAGTATGGAATCCGACTTTAGTCAAATCCGATTTGATCTGAACAAATTAAAAAAACGATCGCTCTTGTCATTCTGTTGTCTTGCATCTCTCTCACTGATTAACTGTCAAATTAAATTTCAAGAATTTCTTGAATTTTGTTTATTTAATTAGAATTTATTCAGGACCACGTAGGATTATCTGGCTAACTTGGCTAGACATATAAGCCATTCTAAATTAGTCTGTACAAATTTCGCTGAAAATGCCCGTGGACCAGATCCAGTACTCTGAAAGATACACGGATGACGTTTACGAGTACAGGTAAAATTTATGAATTATCAAAATTTTCTTCTCAACTTACTTCACAACTATCTATAAAGTAGAATGTACTAAAGATTAAAACTACGTATATTTCTCCCGCATCCAGGTCGTTTTGTTATTAGATAAAATCCAACATCCCCATATGGTGTGATCTACGATAGATACGGAACTAAACTAGGTTCTTCCGAATCTAACATTGTATATTGTATTATTAGTGTTCATGGATGCCAGGACATTGTTACTTAAAAAAATATTTATTATAATAATATAATAATAAAAACTTAAAAATATTAATTAATATTCCAGGCACGTTATCTTACCTCCTGATATAGCACGTCTCGTTCCAAAGTCCCACCTCATGACTGAAACAGAATGGCGTAATCTTGGAGTACAGCAAAGTCCGGGCTGGCTGCACTTCATGGTACACAACCCGGAGCCACATGTGCTACTGTTCCGGAGGCCTAGGACTGATATCCAAGCACCAGTCAATGGACTAGATACAAATACTAATGCTACAGTGAAAGTATGATGCTCTGCATAGTTGTTTTAATTTTATTTCGGTCTTCATTGCTGATGGAAAAGAAATATTTGAATTTGGAGATGCAACAGCTTGTATAATATTCAAAGTCACTCAGAGCCTTAATTCAGATCATCTTAGGTTATTTATTTAAGAAATTCAAAGGCATAGTTAGGCTTGAGTAATGGCGATTCACTCT
Source organism: Drepana arcuata (assembly GCA_016069955.1). Taxonomy (NCBI): domain Eukaryota; kingdom Metazoa; phylum Arthropoda; class Insecta; order Lepidoptera; family Drepanidae; genus Drepana; species Drepana arcuata. Next base: position 40,566 of record JACCPG010000195.1, read on the forward strand.
CCATCTGTCACATTGCATAACTTAAAATATATACACGTCTGCTTACCTGTGTGGGGAGGCATGAAGATATATTTAACAGCAGTGCTCTGCAGCATCCACTATGCCTACTATCTTTACTAATATTGTCATGCTTGAACCTAACATTGCTGTCATTTTTTTTAACTAAAATGTTCTTTAATGTTAATCCAGTTTTTTATCTCTCTCTGTACCAAATTTCATCCAATTTTGTTCAACTGTTCTGGTTCTGGTGTGATCAAGTAGCAAACATCCTCAGTGACTTGCACATTTATCATATTAGTATTGTTAGCAGTGAATTTGGATATGTGTTCTGTATAACTTACTTAATATTATTCCATCAGCAATCATTCCTTTTTCAATGTTTAAAATATGTTATTGTGCTATAAAACATTTTATTTAGGTAGCTTTTTAATGGATTTAAAGATAATTACCATATTTAAAAATTATTGGGTCATGTAGTTATTATAGTGACTCATTCAAGTGCCTGGCTAGCCATTATTTAATTAGATAATCTACATAAGTACCTGCATACTTGCAGTAAGTAGGCAACTGAGATATTTATAGCCTAATAATGCTTAGCAAATAATATATATATATATAAGGTTTGGTGTGAAGGCACAATGTTTAATTTCAGAGGATGTTAACACCCTCTGTAAATAATTATGACATGAATAAAAAATTTTGTTTATTCAAAATGTGATTTTTTTTGCTACCAACACTGGTATTACACATTTATATCACAGTTTTGTCTTGCGCACTACCAATGGTAGGCTTTAATAATTAATAACCTCAGTTGTTTATTTTTTCATATACATTTTTGAGTTGTAGATATTTTCTATTGACAACAATGTTGATGGCTTTATGGCATATTAGTCAGATATTGTCTTTGAAGCTAGCGCTGGTAGGATTGCTTAACTCATGGTCATGTGTTATCCTTGAATATAGTCTTGGATTAACCATTGATATAATCCTAAATAATGTATATTATTGACTGGTTTTCATAGTACAAATTTGACTAGTCTAGCCTGGACTAAGGCTAGATCAATTTGTGTAAATTTGTCCCATACATTTTAATGTATTGTTCATCAATAAATGTATTGTTATATGTATCGTCTATAATTTGTTATCTGAGATGAAGTAGCTACTTGTTTTCAATATGTGAACTAAATGATACCACCATATACTAAATACCCTGTAATTGTCTATACATATTATTATCTTGTTTTCGTGATTTTTGGTACTACCAATAAATTTTTAGTCTCCATCCGACCACCAGAATAGTTTGCGTTAATTTGTAGGTTTCTGTTGCTGAAAACAACGATTTTTTTTTACATATTTTATTATTATGTATAAATAAATAATAAATTACTATTCAATTTGAACTGTAATTTATTTTCATTCATTTAGCATTCGCATTACGCATCTCAGAAATGATTAAAAATTATGTTTATATAATTCAGGTATTTGCTTCCAAACATGATATTTAAGACTGCTAACGCCATCTTGTGAAACTAGGTAAATAATGTGCGACGAAAACAATGGACGTAGTACTATTTATAGAAAAAAAAATTGACATGATGTCATCGTAGTTGTTGTAGTATTCGGTAATATTATATACATTTATGTATTTCGTAGGGGGGCTTTATATATTTGACGTGATGTATATATCAACGGTGATAGATAACCGTTATTTATCGTTATCCAAATAAATATATATTATAGTTTTAAATTCTCACCTTGTAAATTTTTGTACAGATTGTTTTGTTTTATTTTTGCACCTCTTGAGCGTCAAACAAGCGTGTCCACCTGATAGTAAGCGGTATTCGTCTCCTATGAGTGCAGCACCAAGATGTATCCTGTGCATTGGTAGTTAAAAAACTAATTATGAGTCAGTTTGGTAAGCAGGAACCGTATAGGTTATAATAGATGTTGGACCCTGATTTGGGGTTGAATGGGTCTCCCAGCTGTTCGCAAGGATTGAGAAGAAAATACTAGTACTATGCAGAATGTTTATTTGGATTTAATTAACTTCTAAAAACATTTTAAACACAGTAAAATAAATGCTGAGTAGTATATTGAATATGCTGCCAATATTAAAAATAGTAATTAAATTTCGAACCAAAATAATTATACTACACAATAAATGAATAAAATTATTAACAATATATTAGTGTAGAATTTAACCATGTTATAAAATAATCATAAAAATTGTGCTTTTTCCCTTAAAAACTATATATTAGCCAAATTAATATATTTAAGTAACGGTCGCGACGATTCGAAATTCGGAAATGTTGCCAGCTTTAAAAACAAGTTTGAATTCAATCGAATTATCTGATCGCCACGACCGAGAACATAATGAAACAAACCCATGATATGGTACGCCGGAAGTCCTTATCTTAATAAAGTTAGCGTCAACAGGATTCCTTAACATTCGTATAAAAGTTCTCTCCAATATTATAATCTTATCTAAAAGGGTAGGCAGTATCTTACTATCAGTAAGACACTTGTCTCGAAGTACAGGGATGAGACAAAAAGTCACGTCCGCATTAGCCTAAGTTATAACGTGCTGACACGCCGTTTCGTTACAAGTTGTGAAAAAAAGTAGGCGGATTCTCATTTCCTGCTAAGCTATTTCATTTGGAGGCAACACATTGAGATAAAAGTGGGCAGTCTGTTGAAGATTGATAAGCAGTGCCTGTTCACCATTTTTGAAGCCTTTTTTTCTGATGAGAATTTTAATTGCAATAGGGTAATTTTTTTTTTAATAATCCAACCTAAAAAAATATGTATGGAAAATGTTGCCCTAATATTTTTTTTCCTATCCCATGGCAGAAATAGCTTGGCATAGAGGAGGATATCCGCCGAATAGTTAGGTTACATATCCACGAAGATACATTGTCTACGAAGAGCTACAATTTAACAGTCAGTACTCGAAGGACTACATCGCAAAGCTTGTCGATTAATACGTCACTATGTTAACGATACATTTGGAATACTCGATATGACTGTATCGTACAAACATGCACATCATAATATAAACGTGTCTACTAACTACAGCGCTATTCGCAAAAACTGTTATATTATTTTTACAAAAAATCCATTATTGTATCTACGCCCGCATAGACGCGGCGGGTATTTTGCGGTTTCTAAGATACAATTCCACTAAAACACAGGAGCTATATCAGTTGAATACACAGTTTTTAAATGATATTAAAGCTAATATTTTGATTTTAAAGCTTACAGCCCGACATATCTGGCGTTGAGACGTGTCTTGCATCATTACGTCGTCATTATACAGCAAAATGATATGGCCAATTTACAAGAAGTGATATGACAGTATAAAATGGAGATTGTACTAACAAGATATGTACTTCAACAATAAAAAATCAAGTATCGAACATTCGGTACTTCTCGCTCGTTAACAAGTAATATGTGTATATATATATATATAAATGCTCGTTACATTTTGTCTTTTCGTTGAATTTTGCTCTAGCAACACTGTCGGTGTTTGGGGGCGTAACGAAAAGTAGGAACGCTGTTAGGGCTGCCAATGGGAAAAAATAACAAAAAAATAATGACTCAATCACGATACGTACTGCAACAATGGATAGCCCCTTATTAATACAATAAGCGTTGCATACGATTATCGTTTGTCGATAGCTATAATGAACTAATCGCGTTGTCACACCTAGTTCTATATAGCCATGCCTGACAGGCGTCTACTCTTGGTGTCATCTCCCCGCTGACCCGCGTGACACGGAAGTACCTTCCATCGATTTCCTATCGATTATGTTAGTTAATTGTCGAATACGTGTAGAAAATCATTTATATTTGTATATATGTATGTATGTATATTATATTCGATATAAATATTAAAATACCCAATAAACATCAATAGATTAGTAAAATTAATGTTTGAGACAATTCCTCAAAAAATATTTATACAAAGTTACGCGTGTATATATTAGTCGATATGTTGTTCGAATCAAAATCGATTTGGCGTTACATCCGAAGTCGCGTCCACTTAAAAGATTTTTGGAATGTTAGAGCTTAATGTATTATAAGGTTTACAGTTTTATTATACGAACGACACACAGTTAGTATTTAGTGATGAGTCAGAAAATTAGTAAAGAAAAATCCCACAACATAAAAAAAGGAAGTAACTCGTAAGGCGTAACCATTGCAGCAAGGTAACTGAACGACAGTGTTGCTAGAGCGAAAATAATATAATCGAAAGCGGGAAAAATTAAGGCTTTCCCGCGTTTCGCAGCACCATGCGCGCGTTGTTCGGGTTTATCGATGTTGCTGAAACCGATGTAAGCGATGTTACTGTTCCTTATTCGCCGGTTTTCCGTTAGTATATTGTGGAGGCGCGTTGGAAGTCTGGTTGGGCTCCTCGGTCATCACGGATACTAGTTCCTCCACCGCGCGGCCAAGGTCGTCTGGAAAAATATACGTAAAACTTTAGAATACATCTATAAAATTCCAACGTAGTATTACAGCGCCATCTATGATTGTGTGGCGCCATCTATGGATATGCAATTTGATTGTTGAATGATAGTGAGCTGATAGTTATAGACTTTTACATATATTTCATCGCGCAGAGTGAAATTTTATTGTGGTGCAATTTAAGCACCCCTAGCCATCAGTAAGGAGTAGCGCAGATATTATGTGGATATATTATCGACAAAATTCGATTGAGTAGGATTTGTACACGCGACATAACTTACTATACCTATATACATGATAGATCTCGCGATAATGGTTTCACTAACAGGAACCTATGTTCAATACTAAAACAATTTTTGCAAGATGACTTGATATATCCCAGTATCGTAGAGTACCCAGTGTTGCGTGATAATTCCTATTCGCCAGCATTCCATTTACGGGAGGTCTAATAAATTTGTGTAAAACCTTATTGCGTATGATCTGCGTCCGACCGCGTCAGCTCTAAATAATACTGAAGTGGTGAAATTGAGTAACATACCAACATCTATGATACTTTACCTCAAGGTATGCGTCCTGGGGTGTGCGGGAAAACAAAAAACAAGACCTGTTAATATCAGAGCTAGCGACGACATCAAATAAAACCCACTACATGCCAATAATACATGCAACGACGACGATCATGGTAAACAAGGAGAATATTTGAAAAGACCTACAAATATTATTCCACTCTTAAAAAAAGCGTATTTTTATTAAGGAAACGACAAAACAGGAGCAAAATAATTATATAGTTAGAGGTTGTAACGACAATAATTCTAGTACAGCAACTCGAAAAACATGTGAGGACATCAAAACTCGTGTGCTGACCTGCGCAGTGCATGAGCGAGTGCACCGCGTGCGGCGGCGGCGGCGGCCGCGAGCCCTCGCCCCAGCGACAGCCGCCATCTTGGGACACATCTTACGCGTAAACAAATCTTCAATGAAATTCCACTAAAACGGATGCTTCTTTTTTTTTGTAGAAACAATTAGCTGATATTGGATATAATGCAAAATAGGAATGACGCAGGTCCAAATACGAGTCCCTGAGGAACTCCTGAAATATTTTCATCATTGCTACCTTATCTCGTTTTACAATCGGCTGCTTAATGCTGATGTCACAACCGTAGAACATAATATAGTCTAATATGATTGATCCAAATATAACCACCAACCATCTGCCAAAAAACATAGTGAGTATTCCTTATATAAAGCTTTCGACAGTACCTTAAATTTAAATTCAGTCGGTACTTACTCGTTTGCGACTCGTGGTACAGTCCATTGTGCATCTTGGCTGGGGAGTCGGTGGCCAGCTGCGAGGCTGTCACGGAGCGCGTCTGCAAGGTGCCCGTGCGCGCCGGCGGGGAGCCCTGCGTGGGCTGAGGGACGATAAATACCACTCGATCAAACACAATATATGGGGGTCTGAACCTCTTGACAGGCAGATTGCCGGCCTCGAGGTACTATGCTGCCAATTTTATATTAAAGATTGAATATCAAATATGCAAAGTACCATCATATTCATCAGTATCAAATATGTAAAGTAGTAAGTAAAGTGTATATTATTAGGTGTAGCGCACCTCGTCCAGCAAGCGGCGCAGGCGCGCGAGCTGCGCCTCGAGCTGGCGGTTGTGCTCCTCCAGGATGTGCATGCGCGCCTCCAGGCGGCCCTTGTGCTGGCGCAGCAGCCGCGCCTCCGCCATCATGTCCTGCGCACGCGCACCCTTAGCCTCCACAATCATTGTCCCCACGAAATTGCGTTTTTACTATCCATAATGCAGCGAAGCAGTGAATTAACTAATTTGGTGGCTGTGATATCGGTTTCATGAGATAGTCCCAGTGGAGTGTACTTAGAAAACTGAAAATTATGTCACCGATTTCATAAACTTCTATTTGTCTTCGTCCTCTCGACCGGTTAAGAATCTCAGACCTTTTTTTATAAAAGAATTTATTTGTTACCTGATCGCCAGTAGCGTTTCTGTTATCATTGACCCCATGTTGTTGGTCCTCCGGAGTGGAGCCCGGCGTCTGCTTGGCCTTCAGTCGCTCGTACTCCGCTTGCAGACTTGCGTTCTCTTCCTCAAGTTCACTGAAAATCGTTCAATCATATGATTATTACTCATTATCAAATTAAAATTGAGTTTTTATTTTAGCTGATAACTCTGGAGGAATTTCGATTCTGAAAATAATACGACTTTGAAATACTCACGCCTTCCCACAAGGGTCTCCGAAGGGGTAGGCAGAGGTGTATAGGTAATACCCACACACCCACTTTTTGCCAGAGGTATATTAGGTGCTAACGTGACAGATGGCGAGTCCATCGCCGTTACTCAAGCACGACTATACATACGCCTTTTGAATTTCTTCTCTTCAGACGTATGCAGGTTTCCTCTCGATGTTTTCTTTCACCGTAAAGCTCGTGGTGTGACTAATCACTGTACTTAAGTTCAGAAAAAACTCATTGGTACAGTCGGGATTCGAACTTGCGACCTTTGCGTCGCAGGCAACTGCTCGAACCACTCGGCCACCACGGCTTCTTTGAAATACGATTATACAATTTAGGTAGTAAATACGACAGGTATGGTCAATAAACTTGGGAACAAATCCACACAAATTGACATTGTAGTTTTTATTTTTTTAGGCATTCGGTTTGAGGGAGAGGTCGCGATGGCTGATCATGGATGTGGCTCACCGAATCATGGCCTCGAGCTCGTGGCGCTGCTCGCGGTGGATGATGGACACCACCTGCGCGGGCGAGCGCGGCGCCTCCTCGGGCGAGCCGCCGCTCAGCGAGGCGCAGTACGCCGCGATCAGCTGGTGCTCCTCGTCACTGGACACGGGCAGAGGGCTTTGGCGACTACAATTCGAAGTCGAAGGCGGAACAGTCGAAGCTAACTGCTTACAGATAAAATATTTGACCCAAATAGGTATCCCGAGGCAACGTTCGAGAAGACTAGCAGCATTTCCACGCTGGATAGCAATGCTGGTTCTCTGAGCGAGATATGTTCCAGCCCGCCTGTTACGAGAGGACTCGATTAGAGAGCGCGAGACCTCTTTAAAAAGATGGTGAGCCTCAGGACCCTAATAAATTTTAAAGTCAAAAATTTTAGGGCGCAAATGTGCCCCGTGACTCCTAAGGACTTCAATAATTCGGTCGGCTCCTATAAAAATCAATCCGCTACATAATTATGTCCGAGCTGTCTTAAGTCTTTACATTCGTCCGTGCATTGTTTCGTTTTAAAGGATCATCGTCTTGGAAGCGGGGTTTTTGGGCATCGGTCGTTGTACAATTAGGCTAACACCAGCTCTAGGGGCTAGTGGCGAGAGTGGCGAGAGTGGCGCGAGTGGCGCGAGTGTCGTGTGCGTGGTACCTGTCGGGCGTGTCCCCCTCGCGCGCGCCGAGCTCCACCTGCGCCAGGCGCGAGGCGTACAGCTCCAGGCGCGAGTGCATGTCGGCCCCCAGCGGGCCCCCCGGCCCCCCGCCGCCCGCGCCCCCCGCGCCCCCCGCGCCCCCCGCCCCGCCCCCCACCGCGCCGCCGTGCTGCGGGGACGGCGCTGGGGACTCCAGCGCGTCGCCTGCGAAACGAAATAGGATGATATTTGGCACAGACTATTAGCTGTATTAACATATAGGATAAAAAAAATGCCTTAAGTACCCTGCTTACCGACAAAACCTATATCACCACGCTACTACCACCATAATATAGGTATATTAAGGCGGGACACAGCTAGAGCCGTGCCGAGACTAGATCCTTATATATCCTAGGTCGTTACCAGACTAGATGCTTATATATCCTGTGGTGCACGTGGTCGTTACCTTCGAGCACCGTCTGCACGGGCAGGTACCCGACGCGAGGATGCTTCTTGAAGTAGCGCGCCGACTTGAACTTGTTGCGGAGAGCGCGCGTGAAGTCGCGCACGTCCTCGCCGGACGTCGTCTGCGGGGAACACATTTGTCTATGATCTACGGCTCGTAAAGGCATCATGTAATAAATGAAAAATAAATAAATAAGGGTCGCACCAGATCGAATGCTATATCAACGAAATGCTATAACAACGATTGTTATATATTATTATTATATTATTATTATATCAACGAAAGTTTGTGAGGATGTGGATGAAATTTGGCACAAAAATTAAGAGCTGGAGTAACACATTGGATACGTTTAGTGATTAAGACAAGTATCACTCACAGCGGTGCAGTACTCCTGCATGGGATGCGTCAGCTTGTGGTTCTTGGCCTTGCGACCGCTGAAGAAGCACTTCTGGCACATGTCGAAGTTGAAGCACTTGAGGCAGCGGTACCTGGATGACACGCAGTAAAATTGGCATAAAGTTGAAACAAACGGGACTCGCCAAGAGCCTAAGAAGGAAATGGAGTGGAGAGTTGGTTACTTTGGTTGGCAAATTTCACTAGGTAACATTGTTTTGGCACAGAAACTAAAGGTAACTATGACATCCGCAGAAGTTAAAAACTGTGTCGCGGAAAAATGAGAGTCAGCTGGTTTGGGTGGGGTGAGAAATTTGACTCGCCCTTGTCGACCATTTGTTCGTGTTGTTACCTGAAGCCCACGATGGGGTAGTCCTTGCAGATGTTGCACTTGGCCTGGTGGCGCGCGGCCTCGGCGGCGGCCAGGCGCTGCAGCACGGGCAGCCACACCATGGACTGCGGCTCCTTCTGCAGCCACGCCAGGAACTGCACCGCCTCGATGTGCACCACCTGCCCGTCGCCGTCGCGCTCCAACGTCTTCTCTTTTGACTCTTCTTTCTCCTTCTCCTTGTCTTTATCTGTCACTGCTGAAATGTTCGGTTGAAGAAGGAATTATGTATTGGTTTCTATTTCTTTTGTTCTATTTATGAGTTGTCTGGGCATATAATGCTTATTTGGAGCCATTACTTTTGGCGTTATGCTAGAATGCCGTTCTTTATCCGAGTCCTCATTGATAGTGTTATCTCTAAGACAAAATCGATTCAAAGAATTTTATTAATTGTCACAGAAAATGAATCAACATAGAGATGAATATAGAGAATGGTTATTAACGATTTTATGTTAATTACACGGTACATACCTGTCTTCCTATCGAGCGTACTGGCCTTACCCGAGGCCGCGTCCCTGGCCGAGGCCTGCTCGAAGCAGGACCTCACTGAAGGTTCGATGTTAGACCCACCGAAGGCCGCCACTTCGCCCAATTGTCGAGGCACCTGTACACAACGCAACGTCAGATACTCTAAAAAATATTTACTTAGTAATTCTGCAGTTTTGACTAATCAATTCATCACCACAAGTGAAGCTTACAATGTGATCACATCGATACTTATTATAAAGACACTTAAGCTAGTATAAGCAGCACTAATTCGGATGAAATACAATAAACAAGGAGAGCTAAAAAATCTGGCGGAAATACAGGAAAAGAAAAAAGAATATTTTTTCTTTTTGACACACTCCCCTTCACTCTTATACAATTTTCAGATCTTTCATATAGCTGATTCAACCCAATGACAAAAAGGTTTATCGAGACCTTCAAAATAGGCTGAAACTTTCGACATCACCTCTTCATCATTGAACTCATAAAATGCATACCTGTATGCAGTCGTGCAGTAACAACCCCAGCTTCCTCTGGTCAGCTCTGCACGAGGGGTCGGCGATCAGGCGGAATAGGTACCTGAAAATATAAGTTGGCAGTTTATTAATTGCATTTTAAACTACGGCAAGATATAAGCACACTTCTGTTCAAATTTGGACTTTGATGTCTAAAGCCGTGACATTTTGCTGCGCTCTGTTGTAAGGAGGGCGTAGTGCCCTTTGGAACTTGAACTGTAGAAAAGAACACTCACACCCAAAATGGGTGTGAGTGTTCTTTTCTACAGTGAGTAAGGTTTCCAGATTTCTACAAGAAATAGTGTTTTAGGCAGAAGCCGAAGCTGATGCGTTCATAATTCTGCTTGCACTGCAACTCCAGTCAACATAAATTTGACATAGAATTGAGAGATATTGTTAGGTTTTTGCGCGAGGAGGCTTTGGTTACGGTTACATGTTTAATTTACTTTATTACCATAATAACAAGAAACAGTCTCGCATAGAAAATTAAGTGTAATTTCGAAAATAAAACATTCCTGTATAAGAAAAATTGTATCGGCGATGCTCACCTGTACTTCTCCTCGAGGTGTCCCTTGCAGAGCAGCACGAGGCCGACCTTGAAGCTGAGCACCCTGATCTGGCCGGTGCGCTGGCTGTCGTACACGTTGAGCAGCCAGTTGATGGACAGGTCCAGGCACAGGGGCACGTTCACCAAACTTGGATTTTCTGCCGCTATCACCTATAAAATGTTTAGGATTGGTTATAAATATGTCCAGCCAAAAAATTTTAACACACTTTTGAAGCTGACATTCGCTGACATGAAGATAACGTGACCTCTCACAAGTCCCCAAAGTGGCGAGTCCATCGATGCTCTCGATGTAAAGCGCTTTCTTAAAAGCATTGGTAGAGTAGGGATTCGAACTTACGACGTTTGTGTCGCAGGAAACTACTATAACCATTCGGCCACCAGGGCTTTTGAATTATATTAATATGTATAATAATGCACTTGATATAATTATATTAAATATTGGGTTTGTGCGTACGTATACTGGTGTATGGTATGGTATGGTGGTGGTACCTCATATAACGTGGTAAGCACGGTGATCATGTCAGGAATATCGATGAGTCTGTCATTCTGTGCCCGCAGGCCGTGGGAGTCGAAGGCTTCTAGCGCCGCCGTCAGCTGTAGCATGTGCACTGGAAAAATAATATTAAAGTTTCAAGACTCAATTTGTAGTGTTGATTGTTGGTAAAGTAAAAGTGTTTATCATACAAATATCTGCTCTCAGCGGGAATCGAACCCTGGCCCTCCAGCTTCGCAGTCAGGAGCTTTGCTAACTAGACTAGGCGACTAAAGTAATCCTTAAAGGTATCTAAGTACAACAACTTACTGCAAAGCGCTTTCTGCACGGTCCTCAGTTTGAGGGCGGTGCGGTACGCGGAGAAGCGGACTTCGTTCAGGTCCGCCAGCGAGTTCATCAGGTCTATCATCTTAGGGTGGTCCCAGTGGGTAGTCTCGAGGTCGTGGCTGAAAGAAGTATTCTACGTCTCTAATCGTTCTAACATTGTCATATAGGTCCTGAATTTAGTAAAAAAAAAATTTTTGATACCATTGGAACAGAGCAGAGTTTTTCAAACTATTGGCTCCGCAAACCCCAGGTTAAAGTTCCCAGATGACAGCGAATGAAGGTTTTTATTGCAATAAAAGGTTTTTTAGCTTTGTATACACGTTGGATACAGTGCCAAAAGTAATATCTTTTTACTGGGTGATGCTGAGGGTCGACTGGTTTCTTGTCGCAAATTTAGTAAATTTCGGACAATGTTAACCTTTAACACTATGGACTCATGTCTGAATTAAATTATTTGATTTGATTTATACTGACTCGGTATCAAGTCGATTTCTGTATTTCGTTTATATCACGATCAGGTGTGAAAACCCACTCTCGCATAAGTATGTTGTGCCTGCTAGTCATCAAGCCACCATTGCGTTAATCTTGTCGCGAGCCCCCTATGGTCAAATGGAGAACCCTGAGGGGTCGCGTACCCTTTCAGAATCCCTAGAATAGACAGGATTATTCTCGTACAAGAGCCGGTTGAGGTGGCCCTTATAGGGAGTGCGGGAGAGGTGCTCACTTGATGTAGTAGGGCACGTTGGCGGGCGTGACGGCGCGCTCCCAGGGCGGGTCCACGGAGCCCGCCAGGAAGCCCTGCGCCGCGCCCGCGCCGCCGTCGCGCGCCACACCCGCCAGCTGCCGCGCGCGCTCCTCGCCGCCCGCAGACAGCGCGCACACCCTGCACACACCGCCACACACTGTTACAGGACCACTGGCACACTTCACTGGGAGAGGGGCCGCCCTTACAGTACGTGAGCAACGGCTACCGGGGCCACGATTTTATGGGGATACTAACGTATAAAACAAGCGACCTCATCAGGGACATTGCTTTCTCGTGTGCGGTTGCTATCGACCGTTTCGGTCATGTGACAGATATTAAAACAATAAAACGGCGATATATGTAGGTAAATAGATAGTTTTTCGGTTAGCAAGCGTTGGTGCGAGACATCCGTAGTATTTGCTACTCTCGTTACGTGGCTAATCCGCCTCTGATGTTCCACCTTACCGAACTCATAGTACATTTTCGAACTGAAACCGATATATTGTTTGCACTTTTGTTTACGGGAGTGCCTTATCATTGACCCAAATCAATGCGCCCTACGTTTTCTAATCCTAGTGTCAGTCAGAACTAGCCTCGTGTTGAGGTCGTCCAGCCTCGCGCGCAGGTGGTCGGGCAGCTGTATGTTGTCGCGGGCCAGCGCCTGCGCCTGCGCCAGCAGCTCGTCAGCCAGCCGCTTGAGAGGCGGCAGCTGCGCGCGCGCACGCGACACGGCGTCGAGCTGCGCGCGCGCGTCCCTGGCGTCGCCCGGCCCGCGCCACGACGCGCGCCCGGCCTCCGCCGCCTGCACACGCCCCGCCAGCTCCTCCAGGGAACTGGTGAACGCTCGCACGCGCTGGAAACAAAACGTATATTTAATTAAATCCATATAGTTCAAAGTTATACATTTTCTTTAAACACACTCCATATCGAAGCGAAGATAAGCGATTACGATTAGCATCATTAATTCGGATTTGGGCTCTCGTCGACGTTTCTGCAATGCAACTACTTCCATTTGTGACTGTTCAAGACAATATCTTCTACATGGACGTATAGAGATACGCCAAAAGAAACAGGTTTTCTTGGATCTAAATCATGTGTGTAATTTCGCTAACCTGCAAATATCTGTGCAGAGTGCCAATATTAGATTTCAATACGGGACATATGTGGGTTTAGAGAAGAAATTGCTATCGTGGTTTTTTAATATTTTTCGAAATGATATATATATTTTTAAGTATAAATCTGCATTTCTCCTACGATCACCCAGGTTCCTTCCCGCCGGCCGCCCTTGCAAGGTCACTGCCGCCCAGTCGCACGGCCCGGCGCACTAGCCTTGCATAACGTCTAATGTTACCTGAGTGCGCTTCACCGCAATGTGACTTGCACTAAAACACGTTTGTAGCAGCCCTATTAATCAGAAGGGAAGCAGATAAAATGCAAAATATCGAGTAACGCGAGAACCGGTCTGATTAACCAGAGATACGTATATAAATGCACCTATCCTAACACACCCTGCAAATATAAAAAATGTGAAGTTTGATAGGATGAAATGGTATCTGTCACGCGATAACATCAGAACAACTGGATGGCATTGGATGGAACTTGGTACAGGGATTTGACAGAGCAGATTATTTGAAAGAATTGAAAGCCCGACCACCTGCGGCTGTCAATTATTATTATTGTAATAATGGTGTGCGAAAACCTTCTAAAGGAAGATTGCCTACATAAGCCACATGCAAGAGGCACCACAATCGGAGTTGAAGCGGTCGCCAAATCGGTCGGAACACATCTTAGTACCTATTCGAAGCCTACAAACCTATATAAACATATGAAACACGAAAGTCGAAAAAAGAAAGCCCAGAGAAAGCTGGCGCTCTACTATCTCTACCTACCCCATGAGGAACTCAGCGTTATACATACATACGTACATACTAGGCAGAGAGAGTAGAGCTCCAGTTCTCCCTAGACTTAGATCTGTCTTTAGCTTCTTAAAATCCCGTAATACCGTTAGCAATAAGTGCCTCAAGGCCCCTTCCGAAGATTCCAAAGCTATAATCTGAATGCAGTGATAATAAGGAAAATATATTTATTCTGCGGGTATTGCGAAAAGGCCGTTTAAAAAGCCTTCGGGACATAAGGATGCAAATCGCGGTACATTTGCTGTACCTAAACAAGCCGCATACGTCCCGCACACATGGAGTTATACATTGAATGTTTAGATGCGGCATATCCATAATATCCAAGTGTTATCATCGGATAAAAAGAGTTGTAGCAGTGTAGTGAGAGAATGCAATACCAATGTTAGCCCTTTAACTTAATGCCATATCCAAATCATCGTGTTCTCTGTACAACACGCGACATCCCGTCACCGCGTCCCATCGGGACTCAGCTAATATCTTGGCATAATAGGCTTATTTGGGTAAGTGACAATATCCCGTCTTCTCTATACGGACTAGTTATAGTTAGAGGTTTGGTTGCGGAAAATTTTGGGGAAAATATAATGAATAGGTTATGATACTTTAAAATAACAGGAAATACTATCTTTTACTAAATCCCTTGTGTGGTTATATTTAGCTTACTACCTGTACTGCTGCTACTGAGACGTATAAAAAAAATTATAGATTTTTCTGGTAGTTTATTAGCTGGATTGCAGCTAATAGTCTCTTTGCTAAATTTCATCCCATTCAGTAGTTTTAGCGTGAAAGAAGAACAAACAACTTCACATGTATGATACTACTAGGCTAACTATTTATATCTTCACGCGATTGTGTGATAAATCACTGTACTTAAGTTCAGAAAATCATTGATACAGTCGGAATTCCAACTTGCAATATTTGCGTTGCAGGCTCTACTCGAACCACTCGGCCACCATGGCTAAAGATATAAAGACAACAAAAGGAGTTATAAAATTTTAACCAAATGTAGCTCTATCTCTTTCCAAATCCGTATTCCCTAATGAGAGCTGACCGTGCACTGGCATTTGTTAGGTCGTGAGATGGATCTGATACAAGGTCGTGCCTCGCAAGCCTTATCACAGCCACCACTGGCCAAGGATACTCGTTTTACTATTGTGAAAGCTACCAACATCATTTTAATAGCTGGTTCAAAACTGTAAAGTTAAGTAGGTTAACTAGACTACCTTAAGTAGGCTATTTTATAGATCTGTGCACTACGGTTTCACAGGCGAAGGATTTTATTTCATCGGTTGTGTTTTATCTGAAATTAAACCGAAAAATGAGCTGAGTGGTTTGAGTAGTCGCCTGCAACATATAGATTGCGAGTTGGAATCCCGACTGTATCAAAGAGTTTCTGAACATAAGTTTAATATAACTTAAGATTAATCACACAATCAACATCGAGAGGAGACCTGCACATCTTCGGTGAAAAGTGGGTGTGCGCGTACTATCTACATACCTCTTCCTACCCATTCAGGGACCCTTATCGTCGAGATGATGATAGTAATGACGATTCGCAGAGGCCGGACGAAAGGTGTATTAGGGATCATATCTTCTTGTTATGTTATGCTTTTAAAGATGGTGTAACTGCCAGCCAACACTTGGTAACCTGCCGATGCTCTTACGGATAATGGCTTAAAGCTATCAGAGAGAGAGTAGACACCGGAAATGTTACTTAATTTTAAATATATTTCCTCCGCGCCTCCCCACAAGGGTCCCCTAAAGGGATGCAAAGAAGTGTAGAACTCACACACCAACTTTTCTCCAGAGATGTATTTTACTAATGGCGAATAATGGCGAATAATCGCATGACTATACATACGATTTTGATTTTCTTCTCAAGCGTAGGTACACAGGTTTCCTCTTGATGTTTTCCTTAACCATAAACCTCGTGGTATGACTAATCACTGTACTGTAATAACTTACAAACAATTGGTACAGTACATAATTGGTATTCGAACTTGCAATCTTTGTGCTGCAGCTACTCGAAATACTGGGCCACTATGGTCCTATTTTTTCAAATTAAATATACAACAAATTCCTTTTTGGTTCCCGTGGGTCCAGTTGCATTCCTTTTTCTCCCAAAGGCACACAGCCTCCACCCCTCACAATATAGTACAGAAGGCTGTCACGCCACAGATAGTGTAACCCACAGCAAGTTTATAACAAGCCGTGGATATCAACTACAGACATGATTAGATCGGACGCGCGATATGCGCTCGGCAATGGTAGCGGATGTAACTGGAGGTAAATTATACTTTTACTTTGAAAATGGAAAAGCTTTCTAGTTTTTTTTTAAGGGAAACAACCTTACTCCAAATGACGTGAGTTACACAAAAAGGGGACTAATACTTCTTGTACATCTTACTTACATACATACGTCATGAGAACTGGCGCTCTACCCTCTCTGCCTACCCCGTTAGGGACTCGACGTGATGATATGTATGTACATATGAAGGTACTTCATGAATTAGGACATTTCATCAGTTTGTCTATGTATGCGAGTTAGTATGTTAGATGAAACGAAGTTGATGCTACCTTAGTCTACCTTTGGGGACCCTCGCGAGAAAGCGTAATAACGTGCATAAGGTTTGAAACTTTTCTTAGTTTAGGACATTTCCATACGTTACATTGTCCTTAATATTTAATACTACACGTGCCTCGCGGGCTTTATCATAATATCATAATAAAAATATATATATCACGCCTTCCCACAAGGGTCCCCGAAGGGGTAGGCAGAGGTGTATAGGTAATACCCACACACCCATTTTCCGCCAGAGGTATATTAGGTGCCAACGTGATAATAATAAAGAAAAAAAAATAAGCTATTATCTTTCTATGTGCCAAATTTCATCGTATTCACTTCAGTCGTTCTGGCGGATTAAGTAACAAACACCCTTACCAACTTTCGCATTTATAATTAGTAGGTATAAGTAGGACTCGCCAACCGTTTCAAGCAGAAACGCGTGTTAAATTCGACTAGCCAAGAGATTTTTGACCGGGATTACGGAAGTTTCGACCATTGTAAGGATATGCCCGAGTAACCGAGTAAGGATCAGATATTGCCTTTGATAACACGCACATTACCCGGGCAGAGGGAACTGGGGTCACTGTTTTTTAAATAATGTTTGCATATTTTACGGTTCATGACCTGGCTTATCCATACTTCAAGTGGCTTAAGGTTTCATCTACGTAAATATTGCTTTTAGTTGACTTTTTTCTGTGCCTAATTTTATCCATACCATTTTGTATTTGCTTGAAAGATCTAAACATTAGACCATGGCAAGATCGGGTGTTTTTTTTAGATTCCTTAAATTTCTTCCTCTTTCTTCCTTCTTTCAGAATTTATAAATTGGTTTTCGGTAAGTTACTTTTGGTTTAGTTTTAATCATGGCAAGTCTATTGTTCTAATTTGTGGGGAATTCCCATGAATTATTGTTGTTGTTAGTGAATCGTCTGGAACCAAGGCCCCTGGTTTTTTTTCCATCAGCGTCTTTGTTTATCTACCCTGCACGATTTCCTCAAGATCTTAGATCCAGTCATAAGTGTAAGGGGAAAAAATAATAGGTCTTTTACCACCAAATCAAAGACAATGCCTTATTTATATTTAAGCTGTAGCTATGTGTACTAAAAGTAAGACTTGCAGTTTCCAAGAACATTCAAGACAATATACAATTGAGGGAAAAGAAAGGCAATTTTTTGGCGGAGTTATAGGAGCCAAACAGGGCCATACAGCCCTGTTTTGGTTTATATATAAACTGTTTCTCTCCCTTATCTCGAGGGTTGAAGTCAAGTGTTAGTATGAAATTTTACGAGTTCCCGTCCCTTAGGGATACTGTTAAAAATAGATCTATCTTTATCTATCTCTCCAGTGAATGCAATAAATATACCCCGATTTCTAGTAAAACCAGAACAAGTCAGAAAACCTTTCGAAAATTTCTTTAACGTTTTGGATGCTGATCTACTTACGGTCTCCTTAACATATCCGGATGACTTTTCACACCCTCTTGAACTAGAGTGAGTACTTAAATATTAACAATGAATAATAAATGAGACTTGTTAAGTAAAGGCAAGATTATGCAAGCAGACTGAAGAACCTGAAGGAAGAAAGGTGAACGACTGACGGAAGGATAAACATTAGCTGGCGAACAAATATTCACACTAATAACTAAACAAAATACATTTTGCACAGAGCTTTGTAAAAAATCCCCCCTAGAAGGTAGAGCAGAGCATTGACCCTCCAACGTGATAATGAGCTGGTATACAATGAATCAGTCCCTCTATTGACTTTGCCGGTAGTAAAAGAAGTTTTAACTTAATACATGTTTCTATGATCAGGGATTTTTCATTTTATTCGGTATGTTTGAAATAAAACACAATTCTATTCCACGTGTTAATCCAGCTAATAATAATCTCTGTGCCCAATTTCATCCAATTCTGTTTAGCAGTTTTTGCGTGAACTCACACAGTTTGCATTTACAATATTATTAAAAAGTAGGATAGTATACTTTTCGTTAGAGATATATTTTAATTCCAACGTGGCTGGTGGCGAGTGCGTTGACATTGTTGGTACGGTAAAGGAGAGCATCGAGAGGAAGCCTGCATACGTTTAAGGAGAAATTCAAAGAGGTATCTATAGTCGAGTTTGAGTAACGGTGAAGGTCTCGTCATCTGTTACTTTTGCACCACAACTATATCTCCGGCCAAAATTAGGTGCGGGTACTACCTAAACACTTCTGCCTACCCTTTCGTGAACCCTTGTGGGAAGGCGTGAATTGCTCCGAAACAAACATGAAATCAATTTCAAACAACGCGATGTTTTGTCAGTTGCAGCCCCACACTTATCGAGCGCCATCAATTTAAGCTGTTCCAAAGCTCGTACCGTTCTCTTAAAAATACACAGTGAATTGAAGGGAACGAGACAATTGGCGATTGTAAGCGGCCTCCACTTTAAGCTCCAGACAAACTATATCTTTTTCTGCTTCTTTTTCGACGTTTTATAAGTGCCCACCTGGGCCTATGTGAAATAAAAAGATTTTGATTGATTGATTGATATCGACAGAGGTGCAAGTGAAATATAAAGGAAAAGCAAATTTCATACGCATATTTCACAACCATGACGCACAAGAGAAAACTACCACTATAACGAATGATGCAACACAAAACAAGTAAATAAATTATGTTATAATTATATTTACATACATACATATCATCACACCGAGTCCCTAAAGGGGTTAGCAGAGATAATAGAGCGCCAGTTATCTCTAGACTTACATACCTCTTTCGCTTCGTCCACATTCATCAGTCTCTTCATACATGCTCGCTGGTTTTTAGTACTCTCGACTCGTCGCTCTTCTTGCACACTTTCGCTTTGTATATCTCTTTCGTCAATCTTTTTATTTGTTTGTGTTTTTTGTTATACTTAATCATTATATCTATTATATATATATTAGTTGAGAGCCGTGGTGGCCGAGTGGTTCGAGCAGTTGCCTGCGACGCAAAGGTCGCAAGTTCGAATCCCGACTGTATCAATGAGTTAGTCTAAAACTTAAGTACAGTGATTAGTCACACCACGAGCTTTACGGTGAAGGAAAACATCGAGAGGAATCCTGCATACGTCTGAGAAGAAATTCAAAAGGCGTATGTATAGTCGTGCTTGAGTAACGGCAATGGACTGCCATTCGTCACGTTGGCACCTAAACTATACCTCTGGCGGAAAGTGGGTGTGTGGGTATTACCTATACACCTCTGCCTACCCCTTCGAGGACCCTTGTGGGAAGGCGTGAGGATATTTTATATATATATAAGAAGAAGAAGACTGATTTGGTCCTGTATTTTTCTGTTTTGTTTTGGCAATTATATGTATTTATGTAGTAGGTAATTTATATAGACACAATATATTATTTATCAACAAACAGTTTCATGTTTTCAAAAGCGCAATTGACCAAACATTTTTAAGTTAATATTTTTTACTAAATCCACTTTCCCATCTAAAATTAATTTAGTCGCAAGTATAAATAATTTTTTTCTCTCAGTTTTACCCTTATGGCAGGAGCACAACACTATTCAAAATCTAACAAATAGCTACAAAGACATCAATTCAGTTACGTGGATAAAGCAGGTATTAGTAAGATAGACGTGGGCAGCGTAGGTGCTTACGCTACAAGCATGCAATAAATGTCCGAACGGAGTTCCGTCTGTTAGATTCGCGCATTCCACACTAGTCGGACGGAAGCCTATATTCTGGTGGCGCCAGTGACGTCAGCGACTAAGTAACCGCGACAATACACTACTCGCGTTGGGCTTTAGCTGTCTACCACCACTTCTAGGCACAATTTTTGCTAGCTTAATGGTATTCTTTAAATTCCTAGTGGGAATCGAGCATAAGCTCGTCTACTGCAAGCCTTGCCTTGTATGCTAATAGTCATAGGTTTGTTCTCCATAATGAAATTTAGTAGATGACATTTAATACGCCATGGTGGCCGAGTGACATGTGTCATAGTCGAGTGTCATAGTGGTCCGAGTAGTTGCCTGCGACACAAAGATCGCAGGTTGGATTCCCGATTGTACCAATGAGTTTTCTAAACTTAAGTACAGTGATTAGTCACCACGAGCTGTGCGGTGTAGGAAAACATCGAGAGGAAACCTGCATACGTGTGAGAAGCAATTCAACATTAAAAAAATATATTCGTCTTTGAGTAACGGCGATGGACTCGCCATCTGTCACGTTGTCACCTTAAATATATATCTGGCGGAAAGTGGGTGTGTGGGTACTACCTATACACCTCTGCCTACCCCTTCGGGGACCTTTCTGGGAAGGCATGAGCACCTTGAATAAAAGATGTCCGATATTATGAATTAAAAAAACATAGCGATGTTATTGCAAAGTCAATCATTGAACTCCAAAGCAACAACCCGGAAACCAACGATAAGGGCTATCGTTGAGCGATTACCTGCAGTAAGTAGGCCGCCGGTACCCACCACTCGGCGCAGTGTACTAATGTTGATCAATTTGCCTTGCACCTGGTTTCTATCGAGCCGTGGGCGGACGGGTGCTTAATGTAACCGTGTTATTAGCCTGCGAATTCCTTCCTGTTTAAAGTGCGTTGAATCCACGCTTGAAATCGTCGACACGTTCTAAAGTAACATTACTTTTAATAAAGGTTGTAGACCATGGTGGCCGAATGTTTGTTGTTTTTATTAGAGTAAGATATTTGTCAACCCACTTTTATATTTTTTTTAATTTTTTATTAAGTCTAGTTATCAGTGTTAAGTGATTACTCTGTGTAAGCTGTCTCACACCTGTTATTAGTGAGTAGGCTAGTCTGTATTATAGTTATACTATTATTTTATGTAACATTTGCCTATGAACTGTTGGTGTGTCAATAAAGTAAATAAATAAATAAACAAATGGTTCGAGTTGCCTGCGACACAAAGATTCCAAATTGGGATCCCGACTGGACCAATAAGTTTTCTAAACTTAAGTGCAATGACACCAAGAGCTTTAAGTTGAAGGAAAACATCGAGATCAAAATCAAAATCTTTTTATTTCACATAGGCCCAGGTGGGCACTTATAAAACGTAGAAAAAGAAGCACGGTTCGGGTTGGTCGCTTCCATGGAGAAGAACCGGCATGGTAAGAAACTCCATGGTAAGAGAGGAAACCTGAATACGTTTGAGGAGATATTCAAAAGAGTATGTATAGTCGCGCTTGAGTAACGGCGATGGACTCGTTGTCGTCACGTTGACACTTAAATGTATTTCGGAAAGAAATAAAATAAAAATAAAAAATCTAATAAAATATATGAATTTTGACCTAATATTGTATTTTGTTTGTATATCACTACGAGGACAAATAAGGACGCGGCCCGTTTGATAATTACAGCCGCCTTGGTGACCCAAACACCAACCGAAAAAAAAAGCTAACAGATAAATATTGGATCCGATGGAAGTTGGTAAAATTTAATTCGACAAATGTCTTCCTAGGCGTTATACTATCATTATAATCCAAGTACAGTGACCCCTCTTAATAAGTAAATAAAGCGAACTTAAACATAATTTACATAGACATATAGACGGTACAACTTGTCTATCCTACACAAGGATTGTAACGGTTTGGTGATCTGCGAATAAAAACTGGCATATACCATAATGAGACTGGTCGTATGTATATACACATACAACACTGACTACGACATAGGTGATTTTGATGGGTTTTTTTTCTAGAATACTGATCATACTTTTGACGGCAGTCTGGTCTAGTGGTTAGAGCTCCTGACTGCGAAATTTGAGGTCGCGGTTTCGAATCCCGCTGAGGGCAGATATTTGTGTGATGAACACGAGTATTTGTACCTTAACCTTGGATGTCCTATGTATTTATCTATCCATATAAGTAAATATATCGTTGTCTAGTTACCATAACACAAGCTTTGCTTAATTAGGACTTGTCAGCTCCAACTGTATATGCGATAGTCATCCTTATTTTACATACAAATAAGGGTAAGTTAATCATTAATAATCCTCCAACGTAAATAAGCCCAGAATCCCGACGACTCACGCTTGGCTCCAGTCCAGTTTAAACACACTAGTGTTGTGTTATGGTATAACTTGTCCGTAAGTAAGAAGTAAGAATTTTCAATTAGTTTTGACTCCCCTATAAGAGCACTAACATCGAGCCTGTGAGGATATTTGATCCTTTTTTTTACTAAAAAATTGAATGGAATTGGATGAAATTTGGCACAAAGATAGATTATTAGCTGCATATAGGATATGTGTTATCCTGGAGCTCCCCATGATATAAAATTTCACCCAAATGAAACCGAGAGGCATCACTAGGTGGGCTCTGCGATCGTGTTTCAGGGGAATTTATTTTTTCATCCAAGCGAAGCAGGACGTAGTGCTAGTAGTGATGTGTCGATTTGAAGTAGTCTACCGAGATCCATAAGTTCAGTGCTTCATATTCGGCTCTCATTCCACGATCATATTAGGTATATAATCTTATCACGCTAAAGATTATCAAGATGATGCCACGATTTTTAGGTAAAAATGAAAAAAATCGATGATGACGCGGGATTTGAACGCGCAATCTCCTAAATAGCGTTCCGTCATGGAAATCATCGAAGCCTACCCAATAGTCCCGGGAGAGGGGGCTATATGAGCTACTCACTAAGCCTCTTCCCCCAATGGCCCCCTGAGTGAATGCGTAGGAGATTCCGGGAACAATACAGAGCGAAGAGATCAAGTGACCACGACAGTTTCGATTGGTCAGAGAGTAAAAGTATGAAATAATAAAATTGCTCATAAAGTTGCAAACGTATGTCCACTTGAGAACTGTATGGTAAAAACTACAATCTCCTCACTGATGGTATCAGTGAAGTTGCGAAGTTGCTTTAAGTGGAGAAATCGCCCACCTTAGGATTCCCATATATTTCCATATTATTGAGAAAAATTAAGAGCATTTTACACTTCATTTGTCATAAATCACTCGCTATTTTTCCGTATGGCACACATTTTTCTTATCACATAACTAATGGTAGATAAAAAATACCGTTCGCCTAATGCTGAAAAAAATCTAGATAAACTTATACTGATGGAATGGATTTTTGCGTAAGTGAAATCGCGGAACACGCCTAGTAGTACCACAATAAGGGAACGTATCCATACTACGTGACCCGTTTAGGGGGGGAGCGGAGTCTTTAAAATACTACGGTCAGTCACAGGAGCGGGGGGGGGGTGGCTCAGGTTTTTGTCACGTAGTCGATTTTACTGAGAGAAATCTCGTATTTTTTTAACCTATATTCGAATATAGCGCGCAGTGTTTAGCGCTTTTTAAACTCACAGTTGGTCAGTTGGTGGCGCTGACGCACATATGCCGAGATGTCAGCTGATTGATATAATTCACTAGTAATTTAAGTATGCATGCAGTCTTATGCAATAAAGACGCTTACGAGCCAAGTTATTTTTTTTCAAATTTTTCCTCTGAAATGATTAAAAATCATAATTATGAATTACTACGTGAAAACTCAAGGGGGAGAGGGGGGGTCTTGGCATATACTATGAGTGGTCACCGAGGGGAGGGAGGGGTCGAAAAAACTAAAAAAATTGGTCACGTAGTATGGGTACGTTCCCTAACATTGAACAACATCACAGACGCCGCATAACCCTCTCCCGAGCTACAATTATTACGAATGTAAATTTTTCTACCACGTGACAAAAAAGTTGGCATCGGGAGACAGCCAACTTTTATCTTTGTAATATATCCTGAAATTATACATAGCTACTACTTATATATAGTTATTCTACACATGCGCCTTCTGATTTATAGCCATACCAATATCCAGAGTGATATTAAAATAAACTTAACTAATTAATTAATATATATATATATAATAATAATATATCCTCACGCCTTCCCACAAGGGTCCCCGAAGGGGTAGGCAGAGGTGTATAGGTAATACCCACACACCCACTTTTTAATTAATTAATAATTAACTAATTATCTCTAGACTTACAAACCTCTTAGCTCTATTCACATTCAACAGCCTTTCTTAATCTTTACAATCATACCGTCACGCAAACACGTGCACATCAAGCCAAGTGATGTGCGCTTTGCTATAAACAAGTTTCTTAATAAATAATAGTTAAAAAAAACTAAAAAACACGCTTTTTATAGAAAACAGAACTAAAAAATAGAAAAGCAATTTTTATTAATTTAAATTAAGAATAGTGTTAAAAATTTCAATAAATATGAATTAATAATAGTGTGAATTAAAAAAAATGTTTTCTTTTAAAAAAAGTGTGTAAATAAAAATCATATATACGTAATAGAAAGAAAAGCATGTTTTTATCCCATCACTATTGCTATTTGCATCCCGCTCGGTAGTGTAGAGGTATTGCGTGGGAGGTTACATGCCCCTGGTGGGTGCGCGTGCGCAATGTAATTAGTTAACTGATCTTCCTGTTCAAGAATTGGCGTCTGTAATCGGGAGGTCACCTGGTGTGTGATATAAGAGAGCTCGGACCACAGCTACATTAATTACTCACGTGGCACGACTTTAAGGTTCTCATCGTGAACCTATATTTAAATATTTATTTGCACATTGCACGTTGCAGAATGTTAATTTGGTTTGTGTAAACTTCTACACCAATTGAGCTTAAATTTTGACACAATATACGATCCGCTAAAAGTATATTTTTCGTAGTACCTACACACCCACTTTCCGCCAGTGATGTATTTTAGGTGCCAACGTGACAGATGGCGAGTCCATCGCCGTTACTCAAGCACGACTATACATACGCCTTTGAATTTCTTATGTGACGTATGCAGGTTCAGAAAAACACATTGGTAAGGTCGGGATTCGAACTTGCAATCTTTTGTTGCAGGCAACTACTCGAACCACTCGGCCACCACGGCTTACCAACTTTTATGTTTAATCAGATAAAAACATTTTTGCATGTCTTGCTAGGACTTTTAATCTTTAGCGCTTTCGCGAGCGTATTGAGCTAACAGAACGTTCCTCGCAAAACATCGCCGCAGAAAAATACGTAGATCCTTCTTATCTCTGTCGCTCAAAAATTCTTATATTAATTGTATGGATTATTTCAATTGTAAACTTAATCCCCAGCACGTTAAAGTTCGAAGTGACTTCAGCAAAAGGCAACACTAGAGACACTTTGCCATCGAAATATATTCTGTTTCGGGCTCGGGACGAGATTTATTGTAATTCGTGCCTTATTCTCTAACCATTAAGGACAATATGGCATGTTTATATGTCCAGTGGGATTCATTCATAGTCGCCATGTGTTATAGGTGAGTCAGAGCTATTGTAGTTTTTACTGGTTCCTCTGTTTTTTATTGGATTTGACCTCTGCAGCTTGACCTTATGGTAGGCTCTTGGGTGCTAATTTGAGAGAAAGTTTCTGTACATGAAGTGTGTTACTTGTAGAAAATAGTACTTACACCCGTAAGTACCTATACGCTATACGTGATCATATTTGAGGTTCCCAGCCACTTTTAAAAGAGTTAAACCTGACAAGTTTTAACTCATACGCGTCATGCTCCTTACGCTTACGAGCTTACGATTCCTCACAGATATATTTCGAGCTAAAGTTTTAGATATCTCTAAGTACAAATGTTATAAACAGGGAGATTTTGTTTGAGCACGCGAATCTTAGATACTAGTGTACTATTTGAAAACAAAAGGTAGTTTTAACGCCAGTTAAATCTGGCTAATTGAACAATATTTGAAGAATAGAAAACATTCATTATCAAGACCTGATTTGAACCGATGACTTTCAAAATGTCCAAAAATAATGCGGGCATAATAATAAACCAAAAGTTAGCAAAGATAATAGATCAATCTTTCTTCCTTTATAATAAGCTCGAGCCGCTAAGCTGGAATAAGCCGTCGTTACACCAGCAATACCTATAACGGATCAACATTTTCTACGTAACAGTATATGACGGATCCCGGAGACGAACCGGGTATAAACGGGCGTATTCCGGACATAAAACTCGGATATTGCTGGCTACCAGATTGTGACGAAATGAAAACAGAATTCCTTGGATGTAAAATTTCCAGGAGTCAAAACTTATGCCAGTGTACAAGGTTCCGATAGGATGATCCGGGATGGAGTAGTATCAATATCTACTAAATACCTATAACTGATCAATTTTTCTATCTTAGTAATGTAACCTGTCTTCTGACCCTGATCGATAAACCTTTTGAAATTTAAATTTCAACCTTTAAACTAGCATTTTACATCACTGTCACAACAGGCGAAACACAAACAGTACCAAAGCTACAGAATCCACAAACTCACCATATGAAACCAATAAAAGGGATCAAATTTTGAAATACCTACTTTTTTTACTCGTACCTACATGTAAGTAATCTTCTTTGAAAGCTGAATATTACATAACGATACGAAAATTACATATTCATTTGAATAATAATATGTAACACGCGTAACATAAAGTAATGAATTTCCGAAAATTTCATATTTTTCGTTTTTAAATGCAAAGATAAAAAAAGCTGAATTTACTTTGTGGTACTGTTTGATCAAGCATACTGTGGCTGTGCAGTGCATTTATTTGTGCGGCGACACTGGGAGTGGCTCAGTCGACGCCATAGTCGAGCTAAATGGTGCTGGCATTCCAATGGAAGTGGCTATGAAGGGATATCTGTTGATCCAGTCGCATCCACACAAGCTGCGTAACAAAGCAGGCATACATCTGTGGTTATTGGGCATATCACTCACACGCAGATACCAAGAAACACCCGTGGTCGAATCACTCAAGATTAAACCAAGTTTGACAAAGGACGTATGGCTTTGCTACATAGGCGTGTTTACGCGCTATTATCGATAGGCTTTGTACTGACGTAATCTAATTGAATTTAGGCATTCAGAGGCCATTGAACTCGAACGAGGGCTTCCACACCCTGATTTCAATGGATAGAGATAGGTACGTCATTAGTTAGAGCAGGAATTCTACTAGAATTTATAAATGCGAAACTTTGTTAGATTCATCTATTTCACGCACAAACTACTGAACAGAATTTCATGGAATCTGAATCTTACACAGAGATAGTGTAATAACTGGATTATTGCAAATGTAAATGAAATCAAATTTTACGCGGGTCAAACCTTGGGGCAAATCTAGTATAACACCTTGCGTGAAATGTTATGAATCTTATTAAGATTGCAATAAAAGCTACATTCGCTTATATGTAAATATCCATCGTAGTAACGGTTGCAATAGGTGTAATCAAAGATAGAAACTTTACATGAAGCTGAGAATAACGCGAAAGCAAGCTGCGATCTTGTCAGCTGCTTGCCGTCGCCCGGGGCGAGCGGATTGCTCATGTAACTTTGGTACTAGCGAGAGATGATATGAGATTAACTTATCTCGTTAATATATTCACCTTTAGGAGTGAGAAGTAATATCTTAGGAATATTAAATACTAAGGTATGTGAAGGTGTTTGTTCCATTTGATACACACAAATATATAGCTGCAAATTTTTTTGTTATTCGAACTACATTTAATAGTTAAATTAGTTGGATTAACATATGAAAATTAGATATCACGTGGGCTAAGCCGTTAATAATTTTTAATTATTACCCAGAATTCGGAAGAAGCGAAGAGTTTCTGGAAACCATACAATGCATGATCCTCAGGCGAATAATGCTGTCTGCTGTGTTCTTTCTTCTTACGGATTCCGCTCCACGCGAGCTCAACTTACTTGTCAGTTCTTTTTTAACTATTGTAATGACACTATTGATGATACCGCATAATATTATACCTGTATTCGTTCATTTTAAGCGTCGATGAAATAGTTTTCATACCTGGAACAAAATAAAAATAAATTTAGCAAAAAAAGCGATTCAACCAACATCATTATTAATACAATTTATATAATATATTTACTGAGATCACAATTTTATATCCGGTTATTAAAACTAATACTACGAATTTTCCACCGTGAGAAAAAGCTCTTCATAAAATTACTTGAGCTATTTGCTCCCTGTAATGTTAAGAAGAGTTACGAGCACATGCTCCCCAGGGTTTAGATATGAACTAACCAGTGAAAAAGAATAAGCAAAATGTGTTCACGTAGGAAATAGTGAGCATGATAGTAAAAAAGACACCTATATATTTGATCCCTACAAAAATATCTTCATGGGAAGCGTCGACCTCTATTTCCAATGTCACCGTTATAATGTGTCATGTTATCACCGTTATAACATTGCCCAAAGCTATACTTAAACCATCTCATTAGGTTTTTTAACAATTTCCACGCTTGTCTTCGGCCATTTTTAATTCTCATAAAGATGGCGGACTATTTGTCACTGTCAGGTGAGTGTCAACGTGAGAAACGTCAAATCTGTATTTGGAATGTCAACGGGAACATCGTGAGTCATGTGTTTGGGAATGAATGGAGCGTTCTAATATTGTCTTTTAGAATTAATCGTGACATCACTTAAAGGGAACAATGTTAAGGAAAGGTGATTCACGTTTCGATTGACGGATGTGTATGAGGCGTAAGAGGTTTCAGAGTCCGGACTAGAATATAATGTATGCAGATATATACTGACTGTATAAATTTTCTCAATTCGGGTTTTTTTTACAATAATAATTTTACTTTTTTTTTATTTTAACTTATTCCATATCTTGACCAGAATTAGTTACAGTACTGACGACAATATTTGTGTCACTTGTTTAATTTGTCTAATTTGTGAATGTGAGAACATTGTAGGCTTTGTAGATTCTTAGATCTTGCAAACATTGTTATAATTATCGTGTTTTATGTATGCTTCGTATAGTAAGCAACGGCCTATTGTCGGGCCTACGTTGTTCCCCATACTTGGGTACTATTGCTGTAACGAAATAAATATTTATATGCCTAATGATTTGAAAAGAGTAACCATGGAGTTTCTTGCCGGTTCTTCTCCATGGAAGCGGCCAACCCGAACCGTGCTTCTTTTTCGACGTTTTATAAGTGCCCACCTGGGCCTATGTGAAATAAAAAGATTTTGATTTGATTTGATTTGATTTGAATGAACTTTTCTTTTCGCAAGCGAGCTTTAAAATTTTAAGGAACACATCGAAAGTAAACTTGGCACCTTAATGTATTACTGACGAAAAGAGGGTGTGTTATTACACACCTCTGTCTACAATATACAGTAGACAGAGGTGTCTACTGTATATTGTAGTATACAGTAGACACCTCTGTCTACTGTATACTACAATATACAATAGGTTTTTTCAAAATCTATTGTCTAACCAAATCTTACATAGGTTCGTTCTTTAACCAATGTAAGAATTGGTTTATATTCTTCAAAAAAAATGGAACTAAATTGATTATCGCGTGTGTCATGCTCTTTCAACAGACAATTCCAAAAGGAAAAGTCGCGGATAACTGTTAGTGCAATTATAAATTCCAATGGATTAGGAAGTTGTAGATAATTCCATGAATAGTCCAGTCAACGACATTATAGATACAATTTGTCTACCTAATGTTGGTTTTAGATCGAGAGGTCGTGAATACCACTCAGAAATGTACACGACCGGAATTAATTGAATTTTTAATGAGTCGCCTATACGAGGCGGTGTGGGAGAAACTTTGTTTACGTTTGCACGAATAAATACATTATTGATAACGGACATACTTTCTGCGTCAAGTCTTAGCTCGTCAACATCGTCATTTAATCAAAGAAGGACAGTTATTTTTAACTTCTTAAAAATAACATAGTAATTAATAATAGTCACGGTTTTTTGGAGAAATCCCTTCTCCAAGTGGAGAAGGGAGGAGAAAAGGAGAAGGGAGAAAAGACTAAGTAGTCTCAATATGTTTTTGATCGACTTGCTTTTTATATAAATGTACTTACACTAGATTTGCTCCTCGGTCTCACTCGCCTATAATTTGATCTAATGTTTGGCCAATTAACTCAATATATTTATGAATCATAGAGTTATTCTGATGTATGAACTATATAACTGTAAAGTTTTATCAAAATCCATTCATTATTTATTGCGTAAATTTTTGCGCT
>JACCPG010000195.1:72301-129602 GCA_016069955.1 Drepana arcuata
CACTCGGCCACCACGGCTTTTTATATACAAATTAACGTGAAAGCGGAGCATTCAACATCTTCACAAACTGGCATTTATAATATTAGTAGGCCTACTGTATGGATGTAAAGGATTCAATAACATTTTCAACCAATGATTTCTCACTCTTTAAGTCAATTGAGTATAATAATAATAATAATAATATAGCCTAGTCGATCAGCGTCATAGTTAACCATAGTCGGTAATTACTCCGGATGTGATTAGTGTGAGTGCTGAGCACTTTGATTGAGTACAATTGTACTTCCGGTTACGGTTACTTATGGGAGTGCATTATAGCTTGACTCGGTGTTGTTACTCTTCCAATTTGGAACTAATAGCTTATATTCACATTATGATTTGGAATCAGGTATGGCTTATGCCAATTAACCTGATGATTTGAATGGTTTTGTGTTATTATTTATTTTATTGATGAAAAAGAACAGTAGCCTTCTAGAAGTCGGGAATTGTGTATATATCCTCAAAGCCGTAGTGCTCGAGTGGTTCGAGCAGATGCCTGCGACACAAAAATCGCAGGTTCGAATCCCGACTGTACTGTTTTTCTGATCTTAAGTACAGTGATTAGTCACATCACGAGCATTACAGTGAAGGAAAACATCGAGAGGAAATCTGCATACGTCAGAGAAGCAATTCAAAGGCGTATCTTTAGTCGTGCTTGAGTAACGGTGATGGAATCGCCATCTGTCACGTTGGCACCTAAAATATATCTCTGGCGGAAAGTGGGTGTGTGGGTATTAACTACACACTATTGCCTATCCCTTCGGTGACCCTTGTGGTAAGGCGTGAAGATATATTATTATTAGAAACTATTCATAGCATAACAAAACAATTTTTTAAATTCTTCATGTATAACTTTGTCGTTGCAGTAGATTGTTTTGCCAAAATAAGGCAACTAAAATTGACAACTTAAAATATAGTTAAAATAAGGCAACTAAAATTGACAACTTAAAATATAGTTAAAATAAGGCAACTAAAATTGACAACTTAAAATATAATTAAAATAAGGCAACTAAAATTGACAACTTAAAATATAGTTAAAATAAGGCAACTAAAATTGACAACTTAAAATATAGTTAAAATAAGGCAACTAAAATTGACAACTTAAAATATAGTTAAAATAAGGCAACTAAAATTGACAACTTAAAATATAGTTAAAATAAGGCAACTAAAATTGACAACTTAAAATATAGTTAAAATAAGGCAACTAAAATTGACAACTTAAAATATAGTTAAAATAAGGCAACTAAAATTGACAACTTAAAATATAGTTAAAATAAGGCTAAGGTGAGCTTAAAATCATAAATTTAAAATAAGGCAACTAAAATTGACAACTTAAAATATAGTTAAAATAAGGCAACTAAAATTGACAACTTAAAATATAGTTAAAATAAGGCAACTAAAATTGACAACTTAAAATATAGTTAAAATAAGGCAACTAAAATTGACAACTTAAAATATAGTTAAAATAAGGCAACTAAAATTGACAACTTAAAATATAGTTAAAATTTTATTAGCTTTCTTTAATTGACATATTTGAGCTACGGTCTTATCTTCTGAGACACCATGTCTGCCAATCCAGACGTTATACTTATTTGACCATTGAACAACTTATAGTAAGGTTGACACGTTATAAACTAAAATAGCATTCTCAAAATACGATTGTGTTGGTTGTGTTACGAGCTGGGGTTCGGGATAATCAATGATAGCCGGTTATTATACTTAAACGACACTTTATTCTATACACAATATAATTCCGGCAACTTG
Source organism: Drepana arcuata (assembly GCA_016069955.1). Classification (NCBI taxonomy): domain Eukaryota; kingdom Metazoa; phylum Arthropoda; class Insecta; order Lepidoptera; family Drepanidae; genus Drepana; species Drepana arcuata. The sequence continues at coordinate 74,102 of JACCPG010000195.1, forward strand.
TACGATAAACCCGTATACTTCGCTACAATTCTATTCACTATAACACTGATCACTACAACACAGTACTAGTAGAACACAGTAAACACTAGACACTGAAATACTTCACTAACACTGTAACACTCACTAAGTCACTGATAAAACACTTGTGATCACTCGCACTGAACTCAACTCACTAACTCTAACTCAGACTGACTGACTGACTAACTAAACTGACTTACTAACTAACTCAACTCACTCACTAAACTAACTCTCTAAAACTGACTGCCCGTGCCCATCGGGTACCGCCTTATATATGGCACCGACACGATATACTAGATATCGGTGGAAGGCTCTAGACTGCCATTAAGATGTTCGTAGAATTGCCGTGTGAATGCATCCGCAGAACAATGGCCGGGCGACGAAAACAACTTGTTTACGTCCTTTCTTAATTGCATCCTTTTGTTTATATTTCCGGCTAGGTGTTGTTGCTTCGCATGGCTTTCACACGGCAAGACCTCCAGAACCCTCCATCGTAACAGTTGTATTCCAGACGCAGGCAACTACGGAAACTTCCCTTCAAACGGAGTTCTACTATCTACTAGAACGATACCTATCTACCTTCACCTGAAAATCGTAGCCATATAGCAGTGCTTCTGGAGTCTTTTATTCTACGATGATTAAATCCTCCAGAATTCTAAAAGAAATTAATAACGCTAATAGCACAGTAAGTCCTAACATCTTTATATAGGCTGTAAGTATAGTCCGTGATGCTGTAAGCTTGTTCCCAGCTTGTAATACATGAACAGCCTGTGTATGTCCAAAATCACAATTTATTAGTCGTGTAAAGTAAAATGTATTTGCCATTATCCATACATTTTCACTTCAGTCCGTACACAGCCTCTGCGCCAGACACACTATGAAACCGCAAAATAATTTATTGTATGATGTAAATTAAAAGTTTGCGTAATTGTGTTAACCGTCTCGGCCGTTCAATATTCACGATTATCACAACGGGTTAAAGCTTAAAATATCGTGATAAACAAATTGATACATTTGTCAAATAAATTGCAAAACAGATATGAGTGCGGAGTCAACCTTAATTAATTAATTTGTTTGTACAATGCGGTATTTTACTCTCTACCTTACTTACTGCTTGCTACCTGTTTTTGGAAAAATTGTAAAGTTGAAGTTAGGCATTATGTAATAAACGGATTGAAGGCTCTATTTATGGCTTTTCTTTAAGCTTTTAGTTTAAATTCTTTGCCGATAGATGCCGGACAGTGATAGACGTATTGGGAAATTCTATTTATCACACATATATTACGCTGTTCCGCAAAGAAAGATCTAAGCGTCAAGAAGGCTGGAAGTGACTTTGGCCCTATGCTTATGTATGTAGTGATAGGTAATTGTAGGTTATGCATATATGTAAATAGACATATCATCGCCGAATCCCTCACGGAGAAGGTAAAGAGAGTAGAGCGCCAGTTCTTCCTTAACTAACGAACCTCTTACGCTTCATACACATTAATCAGACACTTTTTACATGTTCACCGGCTTATTGTACTCTTAACCTTCGCATCATTGAGTGCCCGATTATAGATGTCTACAATCGATCGACTAAGCTGTTTTTATTTTGTGTTGGATATAATTATGCCCCGTCAGTGTAATCTATGCCCAACTACACACAAACCGACACAAGGAGAGCACTCCAGCTTGCCAAAGTCAGCGTAACTCACTAGAGTGGAGTCTATCGATACCACTGCTTTGCATTTGTCGATAACAATGCACCGTTCGTTATCGCGACCACTTGCGTCGAAAGCTAGTGTTGGAGTGCTGTCGATGAATATTGGTGTCTAACTAGGAAGATATTTCAATATAATATACATTATATTGACAGACCATCTTGTGGCGTTTGGAGTAGAGACTCGATGCTGTGGGGGACGGGTGTTCTACAATTTAATGAGGAAGCATCGAGGAAACTTTTTGAGTCTCCTATGACAAGAGGGCTGGCGAACATATCGCCCAGCAACTTAGCATTGTTATAAAACGTGGCAATACCACTAGCCTTCTTGGCCCTCTCTCCACGTTTACAGATTGAGGACATATATTTGATTTGACAGCTTAGTGTAATAGTTTTATTTACACTTGCACTGTATAAGATCAATGCAGCATTAACGTTGTCAGGGGTATATAAAAGTTCATGGAGCTCATGCAGTAAAAATATTGTCTCCAAAAAACTGCATAATAACCTCTAGTCGGTCGTCCGGCATTGCTGCTCCTACTGATAATGTAACGCAAGCGACGTCGCGAGCAAAAGTTAGTTCGATATAAAACCCGTCGACATCTCCGATCCCCCCTAGATCCCTCCTATATAAAGATTCACAGCGGTTAGTGTTCCTCGTTAGTGCGATCAGTTTGCGATCCATTTCCAACCAGTGCTGCAGTTTGCGTATATTTTTGCATTTCAAATTCCGCCCAATCCTTGTACCGAGCCCCTCGTAGCCTAGTTCGCCTCGCAGACAATTCGATACAATTGCTTCGGGTTTTTTTAACATGGGTCGTGTAGGAACCGGCGGACATAATGTATTATATAATGTATTAACAAAATAATAATATGTTGTATCCTCACGCCTTCTCACAAAGGGTAGGCAGAAGTGTATAGGTAATACCCACACACCCACTTTCCGCAAGAGGAGGTGCCAACGTGACAGATGGCGAGTCCATCGCCGTTACTCAAGTATACGCCTTTGAATTTCTGCTCAGACGTATGCAGGTTTCCTCTCGATGTTTTCTTCTACCCTAGAGCTCGTGGTGTGACTAATCACTGTAGTTAAGTTCAATAATAATATGCTTTAATAATAATAATAGTATGTGACTTTGGACTTTTTATAACTTTTTAAAGTCGAGTCGATAATATCGCAAAAATATAGCCAAGGTTTTAAAGAATGGTTTGTTAAAATTGTACCCAGTACACAAACTACCTACATTACATTACACTACCCACTGTTAAGTGTTAGTTATTACCCGAACTTGGTCAAAATGTTGCATCTGCCTACCCTTTGCATATGATGTGAATTTATGTATGTGCCGGCATCAAATTCATTTAAATGGTAGATTTTTCCAGCTTATTATCGTATCTCTCTGCCAAATTTCATCAAATTCTTTTCAGTTATTTTTGAGTGAAAACGGAACAAAAATCTTCACAAACATAATAAATATATAAATACCTGGGACAATTCCACACAAATTGACCTAGTACCATATTAAGCAAAGCTTGTGTTATGGTAACCAGACAACGATATATTTACTTATGTAGATAGATATATACATAAATACATAGGACATCCAAGACTAAGGTACAAATACTCGTGTTCATCACACAAATATATGCCCTCAGCGGGATTCGAACCCGCGACCTCAAGTTTCGCAGTCAGGAGCTCTAACCACTAGACCATACGGTCGACAATATGCCTAATATTATGTAATATAGCATATGCCATAAGTAAACTTCATCCACTATAAGGTCCATCTGTTAACGCATGAGCTGCCGGGAGAGCAAAACTTTCTCGCTACACACGACCTCCATACATCGAACTTCGACCCAATTCCATGGTGATCCCCGCATGCTTTAAAGTGTTGGTTTAGTACAGAAATTGTTGTATATTTTCATTTCGACACCAAGCTGAAAGTAGCATAAACTTGTGCAGAGGTATTTACAGGAATGTATGAAGAGACTGATGAATTTGGACGAAGCGAAAGAGGTATGTAAGTCTAGAGAGAACTGGCGCTCTATACTCTCTGCCTACCCCGTTAGGGACTTGGCGTGATGATATGTTTATATGTATACTTATCATCGCGTAAGTCACTTCAGAGCAGAAACTGTACCAAACGCAAGAATACAAAGCTTTAACGTGCGAAAAGAAAAGTTATTATAGTATATACGGCCACCAAAGCCCAATCACATGATGAGCTTATTACGGGGGTATCGTAAAAAGCCTACAGCAAGTTATAACGATATGCGAGGCCGTTCCCCAGGGTTTGCTGACACGAGCTTATATATATATAGTCTGGGCCCTTCACTTAATGTATGCGACTGCACGCTGCTGTGACTGACGGACAGATCACGTATGTTGCTGTAAAACTTCACCAATTTTAGGGTTCCGTGGCAAAATGTTCCAAACCCTTGGCTCACATAGACATGTTTCCATATCCATCTATCGAGTATATGTATTTTCAGGGATATACATTCTTACCATGACGTGGGTATTTATGTCCCTCAGGTACTGACTAGAAAGTTATGATGGCTGCAAGTGACTGTGACGGGGTAGGCAGAGAATAGAATAGGTGGCTAGCCCATCTACGTTTATACACTCAAAGTTTTCTTTACGATGTTTTCCTTCACCGGAAAGTTTGTGGATTATCGCAAATATTTATTTATTTATTATTATTAGTGTGATTTTTATTATTATGATTAGTGAAGGAAAATATGGAGAGGAAACCTGCATACGTCTGAGAAGAAATTCAAAGGCGTATGTATAGTCGTACTGGAGTAACGGCGATGAACTCGCCATCTGTCACGTTGGCACCTAATATACCTCTGGCGGAAAGTGGGTGTGTGGGTATTACCTATACACCCCTGCCTACCCCTTCGGGGACCCTTGTGGGAAGGCGTGAGGATTTATATTTATATATTATATATTATTTATCTAAATCTGGATTGGAAAATACAAATTAATCATGAAAAGTAAAATGATTCGACGGCCAAATATCAAGTTCAAGGGCTTTGTCTGTCCATTTAAAATCCCTTTTAAAAGTAGAGTTGTTATTATTTTTCATTTTTATGAACGAAATTTAATGTCACCCTCTTTAATTGAATGTCATGAACTTCGCCCTTATTTTCGGAGCTTAGACCATCCTAAAATAATGCGTACACTGAACAAGTCCTTAATATTACAAATGCGAAAGTTGCCGACTTGGCTGTTGCTTTTTCAAGCAAAAACTAAAACAGGAAGGGATGAAATTGGACTCTGACACGGTTGTGGATGAAGCGAAAGAGGTCCGGGAGTTTAGAAAGAACTGGCTTTTTACTATGTCTGCCTACCCAGAGAGAGGCGGCAGCATACAAATGTGGTTGCAAGTTATTGATAAATGGCCAGCCAATACATTACCTAAAATCTATAAAGGTAACAATTTTAGGTTTAGATTACAATTTGTCTTAAAATTGTCACGATAAATTCGAAATAATCAAGTATCAAAACAAGTATTTTGACGACCGTCTGGTCTAGTGGTTAGCTCTTACTCTGACTGCAAAACTTGAGGTCGCGGGTTCGAATCCCGCTGAGGGCAGATATTTGTGTGATGAACACGAGTATTTGTACCTTAGTCTTGGATGTCCTATGTATTTATTTATATATCTATGTATATAAGTAAATATGTCGTTGTCTTGTTACCATAACACAAGCTTTGCTTACTTTGGGACTAGGTAAAATTTTGTCAATTGTCCCAGGTATGATTATTATAGGTATTTATTTATCAAGACTAAGGGAGCGAGAGAGAGAGAGGCTAAGGGAGCTTTTGCCATCAAAAGCCTTATAAAGTTACTTTACGCGACTCTATAAGTACACCGAGTCTATGAGCACATGCATAGCTGTGTATGCCAGACCGCACCGCGAAGTTAGTGCGCAATGGACGCGTAATTAAAATAGTTTCCCTGATTTATTCCCCCTCCTCGCCCCTCCCCGCATACTTCCCCGCTCGACCACAACCACAAGTTTAGACTGATGGGTGAAATAAATACATTTAATGGCTGTTATCAAATACAATAGCAAAACTTCATAAGGCTTACTCAAATTTCGAAATCTTTGTGGCCAACAAAGGGAGATCGAGGTAACAACACAACATCTTTGACAAGGTGTATTGATGGATTATATATGTGACAGGTGCCGAGTCTGTCACCGTATTCAAGCAAGATATGCATTCGGCTTAAAATTAATTTTCAGATGTATGTCGATTGTAAGGCTCGTGTTGTTATATAACGCTGTATGTAAGTTACAGCCGCATTGGCCGAAAGGATTGAGCAGTTGCCTGCAACACAAGGGTTGCAAGTTCGAATCCCGACTGTTGTGTTTTTCTGAACTAGTACAGAGTTTAGTCACACTACGAGCTATACGGTGAAGGAAATATTAGTGACGGCGATCGACTCGCCATCTGTCCTTCGAACCTAAAATATACCTCTGACAGAAAGTGTGTGTGTTGGGTATTCCTATGTGGGTACCAGTACCTACACACCTCTGCCTACCCCTTCGTGGGAAAGCAATTTAATAAAACACGTATGCAGATCAAAGTTTCAAGCTGTTTATCAACATTTGCCATTTAGTTTAAATGGGACCTATGTTGTTGTTGTTAGTGATGTTCTTTTAATTTTAGAGCTAAAAAAGAATGTTTTAACGTCAATGCTATAAGAGGAAAACAATGTTAAAAACTCTCCCTAACAACTTTACACCACAACAGAGATGTAAAGTGAATTAAACGTACATTTAAGGTCCCTTTGTCGCCACTAATTAATTGAAAAGGCACGCTTGTTTTCGACATGGATATAGAGAGCGCAGATGTGGCCGACACGTAAGCGAAGTTTACGGGGATTATCTAGCGTTGTTTGAAAGGTTTTGTTCATAGGTAACAATTGAACGAGATCGGAATTGTAATGTCATTCGTGTTCAATAATTATAACTTCTTACAAATATGGTAGTCAAATTTTACACGCATCTATACTAATATTATAAAGCTGAAGAGTTTGTTTGTTTGTTTGTTTGATTTGACGCGCTAATCTCAGGAACTACCGGTTGGCATTGAAAAATTATTATTTGTGTTGGATAGTCCAATTCTCTAGGAAGGTTTTAGGCTATATAGCATCACGCTACGACCAATAGGAGCCTAGAGATCCTTTTTGAGAGCTTCCGTTGCGTGCGCTGCGCAAACGGTTTAAGTTACACAAATATCATGTATGGGGGAATTGTTCCTCTTAAAAAGTTCTAAAAAAAAGTCTGCAACAGCATATGTCTATCTTTTAAAATTGACTCACTATAACCCTTTTTATGGCAATCAAGTCCATGATGGGCTCCTGAACTACTTAACCGATTTCAATCAAATTTGCACACCGAATGCAGTTTGATCCAACTTAAAAGAAAGGATAGCTTACATCACAATTGGTCCCGATAGATGGCGCTGCGATAGTGTTTCAGGAAATTTTACTTTTTCACCCGGGCGAAGCTGGGCGGGACAGCTATATATATATATTAAATTACAGAATATACAAAGCTTCGTACATTTAATATTATACAAATACGCCTATGCCATATCTAGGCGAGGTATACTTGGTGTAGTAAGGAACATAATAGCAATAAATGGCTTAGCGTGCGCTATTCAGGGCGGGCGTGAGGCTCGCACCACGACGGGATTATGCGTTTCCTGCTTAATGGCAGAGAATAAGCGATTTATATGGCAGAAGTGACAGTCTATTACGGTCGGCGAGTGCAGGAATACCTACTAGAAATACCTAAAGTACTGTGGACAGACTGACTTGACTTCCGATTTTCTCCTCAAACGTATGCAGGTTTCCTCGCGATGTTTTCCTTACTCGTGGTGTGACTAATCACTGTATTTAAAATCGGCAAACCTACAGCTTGGATTCAAACTTGGAATATATGTATTGCAGACTACTCGAACCAGGGTAACACGGCTCCAATGTTTTTTAAATTGCAAATTTTAATCGGAATGTCAACATATGACTTAATATTCGGTAAACATAATTACTGCAATAAATTAATTCGGTTTGGTTTATGAGATTAGTCTATGCTGTAACAAAGTAGGTGCGTGACTATTTAAATGAGCCTTGGAATAAAATATACACATCAATTCAACTATTGATGTGTTAATTCCTTTCATCTTAAACAAGACATCCGAATAAATCACAAAGGCGACAGACAACATGTTTGTAATTCAATGGATGCTCATTCATTCATATGAAAATAAGAAATAATGGGTAGGAAAGGAGGGTTTCCAGCGCCATCTTTGCGTCCAAACTTAAAAATGTAGGCTGTTTCGATTGAACATAAAAGTTGTTAATATTGCTCGATAGATGGCTGTTTACTTGTATCTATTCTTAATCTAAGTACATTTATATATTTATATTTATTCTTAATCTAAGTTGCATTAATTAAATTATTACATAATATTCAAAGATCATCGTGGTTTTTAAAAAACGATATATGCCTTTACGGAATCTGAAATACCGTTGGGGAAATATCTCCCGATAGATGGCACTGAAATTAATTTGTATTTACCTGTACAGCATCGTCCAAGCACCGTCCCCAGGCGTCGCTGCGGTCGACGAGGCAATTCCACTTGTCCGCCAACTTGGCCACCTCTCTCCTGATGGACCTGGCCAGCTCGCGGGCCTGCTCCTCAGCTGATCTGTACCCTCGGGAATCACCTTCATTTTCGCGACTCGCTGGAAAAAAATATATTTTTTATTACTTGACGTAAATAGCTTTTATTGTGATACACTTCCTAATTTCTGTTCAGTACTGGGAGAATTGTCATATACCTAACTACGAGTATGTAGGTTCCCATACACATGTTCAGTGCAGTGCATGTAGTCATGCTGCTATATGCCAAGCGAGAGCCGTGTTCCCTACGACAATTTCCCGAAGCAGGGATGATGTAGCGAAGCGAAAATTATTTAAAAAATTTCCAATGTAGCTACAGTTTCAAACATTTTAACCATTCGCGCTTGCTTTACGTAGGAATTCCTTTCTGGAACATTTTAATTTCATCAGGGGTACGTAATTTTTTTCCGAGCCGTCATATTTTCATACAAGTAGGTACATTTTAATTATGGATAAAGTTTAATACGAATAAAATCATTAATAATATGTAACTTAATAACAGACTGCGACTTTGCCTGTTTTTTCTACCACTCGAATCAAGAACACTGCAGAACAGAACAGTACTGCCGTATAAAGTCGTATATGATTTTTTTTCTCACAATAACTAAACGTAAAAAGGCTAACCTTAGAAAAGCTTTAAGATAACCACACTAACATGTAAGCCAAGTCAGGCGAATCTCTTGGTGGGAACAGAAAAGCATTCCTACATCTTCCAAAATGATGACACAAAGTTTCCAAGTTTTATTTCTAGTTGTACCGTTTCAATTGATATAACGGAACATTTCACTGGGAAAGCAATTAACAATTCCCGGCGAACTCTTAATCAACACAGCCGTCGGTATGCCCGGAATGTGCAGTCGGTCGGGTAGCAATCATGTCTGCAAGTTTGGTCTCGTATCATTCGGGTTGGGGTACTTTATGGCGAGTGCTGATGGCTCGCGTTGGGAGATATGCGTGTTGAGCTGATAGTAAATGCAGTGATTTCAATACTTATTTTACATGAAATCAGTCTAGGTACTTTTTAATATACAACTTTAGATATACAATACGAAAGATGAGGCAGAGGTCGACCACGTTCCAACTACCTAGATCAAATCGATCAGACACTCAGAAACACTCACAGAACAAGGATGGTAATATCAAAAGTATTCGAAACCGGCTAGGATGTATGAAGAGACGGTGAACGTGGAAGTTAAAGGAGAGTGTGTGTAGGAGTGTGTATAGAGAGACTGGTGTGTTCTACAATCTTTGGCTAGCATACCTACTGCGAGGTCCCAAAAAACTAAATTATTAATACGTTAAGTGAATATGGGGACATTCATTATCTACGTGAGATATTTTTTTATACATTTTTGCGATATTTACAAAAAAAATATAAATTTAACCCAGTTTTCTCAGAATTATACAATATTTCGTGGGCAATAAAATACGTGATATTAGCCGAAGAGATCACCCTTTCAACCACGTAAGATTGGGTGAGGATCGGCTCGACTTGATGGGCGGTCCGAATATAATGGAAAATGTAATTATCATGTGAAAAACACGATCGTTTCGCAGAAAATTGTCAAGAAAACCATTTTCTTCAGCAATGGTCTCAAAGTTAGTTTAAACTCGCCTTCACCAAGATGGCAGCTTTGCCCAGACAGTCCTGCACTAATTGAAGAAAGCTATCAAAACTTTAATTAAACCGTAGCACAACATTGAAACTGTTATTAATGTTTGTAAGTAGTCGCTTTGAACACAGATTCCACTTCCCACAAGGGTACCGAAAGGGTAGGCAGAAGTTTAAAGGTATTGTCCACAAGCCCACTTTTGGCCGAAGATATATTACACGTGCTAACGTGACGGCGAGTCCATCGCCGTACCTCAAGCACGGCTATTATATGCGTATTTGAGTTTCTTCTTAAACGTATGGAGGTTTCCTCTCGATATTTTGCATTACCGAAAGGTTATAATAATATTTGAAATATAGCTACGTCGTCATCATCGCGTCGAGACATGTATCTATCATAAAGTATGAGCCTTCTCTATTCGTACCCCTGGATGGTAGACACATTCATCCTACTAGTAGTATAAATGCTTTATGATCTATAGAAGTTTGTTACTCAATCACTCCAAAAGGGCTCCACGAAATTGGATGAAAATTGGCACAGAGATAGATTATTAGCTTCATAAGCATATAAGATACGTTTTGAGATTCCTTAAAAAGACAAATGAAATTAAATTTATCGCGGCTGAAAGCGCGAGGCACTAGTACGTTAGCATATCATTACTTAGTCAAATTTGTAAGGGAATACTACGAAAATATTCTTGGAAGTGGAACAGCGATCTAGGCAAGGCTAGTAACATTGTGACAGGCAGCCTGTCAATAAGTGAATGAGCTACAGTTGACACTGGGTATGTCAAAAAGATCTTGTCACAGGCTGGCCAGAAACCACAGTAGTCTAAATCCAGATGGAAAAAAATATGTTTCTGTAATTCTCGTAAAATGTTTTGATATAACTCGTAGTCTATGACTAGTATTAAAATGAAACCTTTTTACCAGCCGGCATCAAAATCCAGCAATAACCCAAATCGATTGGTACATCGTTTACCGGAATCGATCAATCTATCTCCGAGCTACGTCCTGCATAAATTACCCTCCGCACTACTTACGATACTGGGGAAACAGGAAGGTGAGAAGACGGATGGAAAAACGAAATTATAAATATTGGTTGCCATTTTCGTTATTCAAAAAACAGGTATATATTCTTCATTGTAGAATGTAGAGGACACCTGGTGGTATAAAAAACTAATAAAAAACGAAGTGCTCGCTCAGTTCAGCGTCGAATTGTGAACTCATTATCATGACTTTATTAATGTGTTAGAATCAATTCTGCATACGATGCTCAGCTTATTTTTACTTAGTTCGAGATCGGCAAATAAATAAATCACGAAATATTTTTGGGCAAAAAACTCTTCAGCCTTTGAAAACAGGTATTCTGCTACTAAACATCGCACACAAACATGATTGGGGTACCCGTTTCCATGGAAACGGCGTATTATAATAATAATAATAATATAATATAATATAATATAATATATCCTCACGCCTTCCCACAAGGGTCCCCGAAGGGGTAGGCAGAGGTGTATAGGTAATACCCACACACCCACTTTCCGCCAGAGGTATATTAGGTGCCAACGTGACAGATGGCGAGTCCATCACTGAATTACTCAGCACGATATACGCCCTTACTTTGAATTTCTTCTCAGATATACGGGTTTCCTCTCGATGTTTTCCTTCACCGTTAAGCTCGTGGTGTGACTAATCACTGTACTTAAGTTCAGAAAAACTCATTGGTACAGTTGGGATTCGAACTTGCGACCTTTGCGTCGCAGGCAACTGCTCGAACCACTCGGCCACCACGGCGTATTATGATCCATCATAGCACGGATAGACGTAAGCATAAATACTCTGGATGCCGATCACACAAACCAAAAACAAAACAAAGAAGGAAAATACTAAGCGAATACATTTTGATATACAACACTCATCAGTAGAGCTCCACTCGATATTGTAGTCGATTTATCTATAAAAATAACGGTTGTCCTTTCGTCGGGCACGGGCCGAGAACGTTTTTCAAATTCTCCCTCACAATTGGTCGCGGGAAGTGGGTTCCATTTTCAAATTTACGATCTGACCAATGGGCGTAACGGGTGCATTTGCGCTCGTACTCGCAGCCGTTCTCTATCGGTATTTAATATGAAATAGAGCGTGAGTTATAGATTAATGACTCAGAATATTGTAAGTTAAATGCTGGCTTCAGCACGCGCCTTCACTCGAATTAATGTAGATATTTAATATATGAATTAATGTAGATATTTAATATATTACCAAAATTTTATTTAATTATGTAGATCAGAAATCTTAAATTATTGATTTTGATATTATTTTGGATATAACTCTCATCGCCGCATTAAGTCAGCAAGTAAGGGGCCTGTAGCAAATACTATCAAGGATTGCTTTCAGTTATCAACTTATGGTAGATACATATTATAGAGAACATTGTTTTTTTTATTTAAATATCGATATAAATAGGTACTTTTTACGGTCAGCAAGCGTACGGGGCCATAACCATTAGCTGTTCTTGCTACATGACTAATCTGCCCCTGATCACCCTTGTACATAATACAGGATGTATGGATAAAGGAATCCATGCGATATTGCATAATGTATTGCATTTAGCTATGCGCATATTCCATCAACGTCTGCCGTCAATAGTCAGTCACCCTGTGTAACGAACTGGAACATCCCGTGTGTGGTTCTGTTATTCAATATTTGACTTTATGCCTTTGTTTGTAAGGGACATAATTGTATTGTTATTGTTGTTATTTCCACAGTTGTATTGTGGGCTGTAAGTGTAAAAGGTTAGGGTTTATAATGGAGATCGGCGAAATATGTTCACAAATGGATTTCATGTGCAGTATTGGGATTAAAAGACTGGCAATAGGCGGAATGGAGGTTGTATATCATGTTGAAAGGTTTTCATGGAAAAAGGAAATAGTAGGCCTAAGTGCGGGGTTGCCTTGTTATATAATAATAATAATATATCCTCACGCCTTCCCACAAGGGCCCCGAAGGAAGTACCCACACACCCAGTTTCCGCCAGATATGATTATAGGTGCCAACTTGACAGATGGCGAGTCCGTCGCAGTTACTCAAGCACTCATACACCTTTGAATTTCTTCTCTTATGATTAATAACTGTACTTAAGTTCAGAAAAAGTTATTGTTGAGATAGTCTGGATTCGAACGTGCAATCTTTGTGTTGCGACTACTCGAACCATTTGGATACCAAGGCTCTTCAATAAAATAATAATAATTAAGGCTAAATATTTTTTGTGATCAAGATTTTTGTGATCCGAAACAGCGTGTTTCGGAAAAGGAGGTCTGTCGACCTCTGTTCTCTGTCTGTTCTATAGAATATTTAGCACCAAAATGACAGCTTCACCCCAACAAGAGCAACCTGATTGAATGCCCGAACCAGATCTAGTTTAAAAACTTAACTTCCCACAATCAATCAGTCGGATTGATTGAAAGGGCCGATCACCTTGTGAATATCAATCCGGATTGATTGAACGGAATTTGCAATTAGTGCGCCAGATCGCTTCTAATTGCGTCCATTCGGTCGTTCCATCGTTCGTTCGTTCACTCTCGTGCTTTGTTCGCCAGTTTTGCTGTTGGACGGTAATTGTTTTTTAAATAGCTCGTTGAATTCGTTCAGTACAGTTTGGTTGAAGGGTTAATTACATTGGTGGTTGAACTATCCCGCGAGTGCGACACTGGGCGTGTCCTGCGATTCCTGCGCGTTTATTTCGCTTTAATATTTTTGTGTGATTTGAATTATGTTATGTAGATACATTGCTCCCGGCAATAGTAATGTTGCGGCATAAATCCCATTTGGCGAATTCAGTAGTCAAGTATGGAATATGGAGATTTTATTCGACTACAAAAAACAGTTTTTTTTACATTCATATAAACTTTATCCGGGCCCTTCAACCCTAAAAAAATATCAGCGTGACATGATATATTCTGTAGCTGTCTCTCAAATACACCTGAGTTCCGTCAGTACGTACGAGTCCTTTGATTCTCTTCCCGGATGTATTTAAATAACCTCATGGTGTTTTTCTCTACCGTAAAACTCGCTATTTGAATAAGTAAGCCTATTTATATATATAAGGCATATTTACACATAATATGAGTACTTACGTTCGGTGTCACTAGTATCCGAGAGCGGCGGCTCGTTAGCGATGTACTGGCGACCGCTGAGCAGGTTGCTCTCCACGACCGGCCTCTTGTCCTCCAGTTGTCGCCTGAATGCGCGGTGGTCATCCTGGGGAGAGGACGTGATGTATTGTTTACTAAACGGTTATAGGGTATGCTATGTACTTGAACTAACTAACATAAGCAGACCGGATGACCCTATCTGTGGACCGACCAAGTCGGGTTGCAAATATGTTTTGTATAGTAATAATAACGGTAATTTTATTGTGGTTTATAAACTAGTATAAATATATATTAAAACATGTAAAACGTAACGTAGCAAGTGGAAATAAGTGGTCTCTGCGTGATTATATGTGTGTATGTAAGTGTAACACTGAAATATAATAGTTTAAGTAATTAATGCTAAGTAACTTCCGCGGCTACAACGCCTTAAAACTTTTATCTAACTCCGACTTATGATGTGAAATTACAGAGAAGATTCCGTTCCATTTATCATTATTCGTATTTTTTATATAACTTATAACGAATCACAAGAAATATGTATATATATATATATATATATATATATATATATATATGTGTATAAACTTTTAATATATATTGAAATAGCAACAGAAACGTTGGAAATCCTGTAATACCAATTTCAATGAAACGAGCAATTTGATCGCCAAGCTTTTACGCAGATTACAGTAGTTGAAAAGCTGAGTATATTTGGTGAAATGTTAGCAAATAGCCGATGAGTGCCATATATAATTACACCGCAGCGACAACGCGTTAAATCAGACGGCCCGCCATTTTGGTTTCACGCCGCCACAAAATGGCCGAAGCGGCAATTTGTGCAATCGCTGCTCGCTTGCAGGATTTGTTGAGAAATCGAACTTCATTTACTTAATTGCAAAGTTAATTTATATGATAATATATACTTTGTACTGTAATTCTTAAACTATGCAGTGTGTAGTGTCCTAGTATACTAAATCTAAAATATTAAAAAATTTTGAATCGCCTTATGGTCATATTCAATTCTTATTGGATATTGAGTTTGCAGTTTGTAATTGTATCTCACATACATATATTTTTTTAGTTATTAGCTGTACACAAAAAAAATATTATTGTAGCATTTAAGCTCAACACAATGCTTTCAGGTGAAATTTTTTCACTGAATTTAAGAACCTTTCAAAACGAAGAGAAGAATAAAAAAATCGTAAAAATGACAAAGTGCTGAGTGTAAGTAAAGACCTCTTGTTTTTAAGTCGGTTCAAAAGGCTCTCATCGAAAAGAACGGAACTGGCCAGAATACGTCTTATTAAAGCAAAACTTTACAAAGTTTTCTAAAATAAGTCTTAATTTTTCATTGCTGTTAAAATGTAAGTTGGTAACTTACTCCGCGCTTCACGGAGTAAAACTTCAATATAATAGCTAAGTTTAACTTAAGTATGATTAACGAGACTTGTCTATTGTAAAAATGTTATCTATAGTAGAGCAGGTTTACCTTGCGAGGTGTTAAGAGTGGAGTAAGTAAAATAGGTTTATACTTTCTTCATCATCAATAACCTAGACCAGACTTTTATTCGTGTTTGTTATGGAGAATACCAACAATATTATACGTTTTATTGGGCCTAATATAGGAAAAAAACATATATATGAATAAAAAAATTTTGGTACCAACGGAAAGTGGGTGTGTGGGTACTACCTATACACCTCTGCCTACCCTTGTGGGAAGGCGTGAGGATATATTATATTTCTTCACGACTTCCCATAAGGGTCCCTCCCTTATGGGGAAAAGGCGGAGTCGTATCAAAATTTTTTGACGGAGGTATGAAAAGGTTCAGGACGACTATACATAAGTATTTGAATTTTTTCTCAAACTTATCTTTCCTCTCGTTCCTTGCCTTCACAGTAAAGCTCGTGGTTTGATTAACCACTGTACTTCACAAGGTCAGTCGCAATTCAAGCTTCAATCAATAAAAACGTGAACCACTTGGACACTATAGACTCATGATATTACAGCTGATTGAAATTTGGCACAGAGATAGATTAACACAAAAGGTATGTTATATTATATTTTTATTCAATTTCATGCGAGTGAAACCGCAGGACACTAGTTAATAATAAATTAAAGAGAAATCTCTCGTGTTCATGAGTGGGAGATGCTGTTACCTGGTGTTTCAGCAACGCATTAAGGTCACCGCGAGGGGGTGCCAGGGCTGACAGCTCGGTCTCTTTGCGGATCACCCACTCGGTGAGCTCGCGC
This sequence comes from Drepana arcuata, assembly GCA_016069955.1. NCBI lineage: Eukaryota > Metazoa > Arthropoda > Insecta > Lepidoptera > Drepanidae > Drepana > Drepana arcuata. The sequence goes on from JACCPG010000195.1 coordinate 90,542, forward strand.
AGGGACAGTAGCAACGCTGACCAATGCTCTGCGTTACTTTCTAGACGATTCCTGCAATAAAGAAAATAATTATTAATAGATATATACACTAGCTATCCCACCCAGCTTCGCTTAGGTGAATAGTTCGTGAAACGATCGCAGTGACACTATCGGGTCCAATTGGAATCGAAACCATTCTCGAATCCACTTGAACGGAAAAAACAATGCAATCGGTACGCGCACACAGAAGAACTAAGTAGGTATAAAGATAAATATAAAGGTTAAGATATCTTTCCCCCTCTACAGTCCACAATGGGGTAGGCAGAGTCAACAGTCGAGTGCCGGCACTGAGAAGAATCATTATTACTTAATTGAGTCACTACTAGTATTAGTAAGTAGTGGCTTAGTAGAATGTCTTTTTAAAAATCATTCATATTTTGGTATCTATTTCTGACCTTATGAGTAGTAGAAGTAATATACTAAAATAAACGATTGCTTTTTTCATGCTAAATTTCTGATATAATTAATTCTTCACCATATCATCACGCCGAGCCCCCAGCTCTCTCTAGATATACAGACCGAATACAAAATCTTCCGTAACACAGCAATGCCTCAAAAACTTGGCTCCAGTCGGGCACAATTGTTGAAATGTGGCCAGCACTGTTAATATGGTCGTGGCGAGATAAGGCTAGTTGGCAGTTGCGCGAGGATTTGTTTATAAAACTAATGTGTTGGACTTTGGATGTAATTTACTGAATTAATTAGAATTTTTTAACGTTTTATTTCTTACCTGAGGTAGTTCTGCCGCGAACTGTAGTAATTGTGTAATCAAACGCATTTAAATGTTGTTAAAACTGTCGATAACGTAGGATTTTAATTTTTTTTTTCGTTTTTTTTTTATTTAACTTTGTCACTGTTATTCTCTTCTTAATATATAGATACATATAAATGACGCGTCACATTGTTGGACTCCTAAACTACTTAACCGATTTTAATTTAATTTGCAAATTATTTCTGTATTATTTGACAGGCACAATTATCTCTTACTCCAAACGAATCTAACAGATGGAGTCGAGAATGGTTTAGATTTCACAATTGGACCTGAAAGGTGGCGCTGCGATCGTGTTAAGGGCAATTTAACTTTTTCACCCGAGCGAAGCTGGACGTTATTGCTAGTATATAATAATTCCTGTATAGGTATTCGTATTGATCCATCCCTGAAGTATATGGATCCTAAATGCCATACGATACTTGCACGTGTACTACGTATACCCCAGAGCATATCCAAATGATTCCTTTCTAAATATGAACTTGTGCGTGACCCACTACGGACCATTCTTACAAATTAAAATACTACGCCGTAGTTGCTACGCCGTAGTCGCTACGCCGTAGTCGCGCCTTGTTGACTCTACGCTATAATACGTTAATCCGTCAGAGCCTACAAAGGGCGACCGCAGGGCACCTGGGCTTCCCACAAAGTCCATAACCTTCGCGGGTACTGTTAAAGGATCCCTTAATATTTATGATAGGTGTGCGGTCACGCTGTCAGCGGGGATGGTTATTATTGGCATATGCTACGAATAGAGCCGAGATAGCAGAGCGGTCCGAGTAGCTACACGAAGCAAATTCGAAGCCCTGTACCAATGAGTTTTATGAATGAATGAACAGTGATTAGTCACGAGCTTTGAGATGGATAAAAACATCGAGAGCAATTAAACTGCATGCGTTTAAGTGGAAATTTTATGTTGTAGGTATGTCCGTGCACATTGGACTCGCCATCCATGATAAATGGCGACTCCATCGCTAACGACTACAATATTGATTATGTGTATCTTCAAGCCTTCCCAAAAGGGCCCCCTAAGTGGTACGCAGAGGAGTAATTTACCTTATTACTAACAGTATAAGGTATCTTGTTGTCATCTCGTATTCATATTTATGTACAACTCGGTACGAATTACCTATGCATATTACAGGCACAGTCTAGTTTACGAATTAAGAACTATGTATAATTTAATTCTATGTAAAATAATAAATATTTACCTTACTTTACTTTCTAATATTATTACTGCAACTTGTAAACCGAGTAATAATTTATTTAGCGTTATTTTTTTTGGTGTACATAGACATTATTTTTTTTTGCTTAACTTTCGAAGTTTACGTTTCAAAGTGTTTTTTTTTTATACAACAAGAGTGGCAAACAAGCATACGGCCCACCTGATGGGAAACGGTTACCGTAGCCTATTTACGCTCACGATACTGAAGTATCACTTGCGCGTTGCCACTCTGTGTTCGGAGAGTTATAGTGTGTTGGCAGCATAATGGCTTTAATTCCTCTGCTTCCAACACAATGTAACAATCCTCCCCCCTCCCCAAGGAGCTCATTATTGGAAACCTTATTCACCACGTAGGAACACAACACAAAAAATTTTGTTATTTGGCTACGGACTTCTATAAGGTGGAGGTCCTGCCCCAGTCGGGCAGCTCCAAATTCGAACGGGAAACCCGTTATGCCCTACCTCTCTCATTAAAATAAATTACAGTATTATGTAAGTACCTCACTTTATAATACCGACTAAATCTGTCCTTATTATTACATTATTATGTATGGACTATTTACTATATAAAGCTAAAATAGTAACCCGCAGCTTAAATAGTAAGCACTGAATAAAAGTTAAATTACCATTTGCAGTGTCATAAAACGACCAATCCCAACCGTAAAACATGGTATTACAGTGATTGTTAAACCGCCATTTTGTTTTATTTCACGATGGAATCACTAAGCAGTGAGTTACACCGCCACGTATGCAGATCTGGTTTTATTGTGGGTGGGGCCTTAATGCGAGCTACGAGGGAGGGACAACTGACTACTTTTACCGTTTATCATGCATACATACATACATATCATCACGCAAGTCCCTTACGGGGTAGGCAGAGAGTATAGAGCGCCAGTTCTCTCTAGACTTACATACCTCTTTCGCTTCGTCCACATTCATCAGTCTCTTCATACATGCTCGTCTGTTTCGAGTAATTTTAAAGTTCCTGTCCTTGGAGCGTCCGATCGATTTGATCCAGGTAGTTGGAACGTGGCCTTCCTCTGCCTCTTCTTGCACACACTTTTGCTTTGTATATCTGTTTCGTCAATCTTTGTTTACTCATCCTTTCTATGTGTCCAAACCGTTTATAGATTTGCTTTAAACACATATATATATATATATATATATATATATATATATATACATATATTCACACGGAATCGCTCACGAGGTAGATAGAGTAGAGCGCCAGTTCTATCTATAGACGTACATACACTTTCCGCCTGAGATATGTTAGGTACTGACAGATGGCGAGTCCATCGATGTTACTCAAGCTTGATACGTCTATAAATACCTTCTCAAGCGTATGCAGGTTTCCTTTCGATGTTTTCCTTCACCGTAAAGCTCGTGGTGTGACTAATCAAAGTCCTTAAGATCAGACAAACTCATTGCTACAATCAGGATTCGAAGTTGTTTTTGTGTTGCAGGCAACTACTCAAACGAATCGCCCACTACGGCTATTTCTTTAAACAATATTAAGCTTAATTTGTAACAAATGCTCAAGTTCCTACCGACCGCAGCCGCCCTACAGTGCCTTCAACAACCTTTTATGTGCAATTCCAATGAAATCAAAGGGTTTATAACCTGTAATATATGACAGTCCCCGAAGTGCTAGCGCTGGTATCTTTACAGTTTTTATCGTCGCATCACCTTGTCAAGTAGGTAATAAAATCGCTTTTATGGAAATGGGAATAAAGTTTATTTTAAGCTATCAAGTCATCCCCAGTGATAGTGGCACTACTGCTATTTTCATGAATATTCGAAAAAATAATTGGTAAACTCAGAATTTGAACCTGTTTTTGTGTTGCAGGCAACTATACTTGTACCACTCGGCCACCACGCCTTATGAAATGTTTGTATGTACAATTTTAGCTTTAAATAATACTAAGGCAGAGAAAGGCCACGTTCCAACTACCTGGATCAAATAGATCGGACTCTCAAGGACGGGAACGTTAAGAGTACTCGAAACCGACGAGCATGTATGAAGAGACTGATGAATGTGGACGAAGCGAAAGAGGTATGTAAGTCTAGAGAGAACTGGCGCTCTATACTCTCTGCCTATCCCGTTAGGGACTTGGCGTGATGATATGTATGTATGTATGTAAATAATACAAATTAATCATATGTGGGTTCGAACCTTATCTTTGCGAATGCCTGTTAGTTCAACTCAGCCATTGGCTCTTGATGAACTACATATGATGCTATATAAGGGGGAGAGTTTACAAAGTTGCATTTCCTGTGGCGGCATAGCTCACGTGTCGGCATCCCAGACATTTACTCAAAGGATGTAATATAACGTTTAATTGCAGCTGCCGGTGTCCTAGCCCCCCTGCGAAGAGGAGTCACGGTACAAGTATGTGCAAGGCTTTTATACTGAATCACAAAATAACATAGTTTCATAAGACTTTGACCAACGCTCTAGCGTGAAAATGTACGTTTTACTTCAAAAAGACCGTCACTTTAGAACGAATATAGACAGTGTGTGTTCAAAGCTAGATACCAATTTTAAAACCTTCGACTTTTCTGAACGCAGGGATTACATTCCACGAGGTATTCGATAAAGGGAATCATCTTGGGGTAGTCTGCCCTCCTGCTCGTATAAAATATTAATTCAAATGGAGTCCAATTATGTTTTATTAAGTTAATGCATACATACATATCATTACGCCGAGTCCTTAACGGGGTATTAAGAGAGAATATGGCACCAGTTCTTTTTAGAAGTGCCTAATGCTTTCGTTTCTTCCACATTCATCAGTCTATTCATAAATTTTTCAGGTTTCGAGTACTCTTGACGTTCCCGTCCATGAGCGTCCGATCGATTTGACCCAGGTAGTTGGAACGTGGTCTTCCTCTGCCTCTTCTTGCAGACACTTTTGCTTTGTATATCTGTTTCATAAATATTTCTTCACTCATCCTTTCTATATGTCCAAACCAATGTAACATGCCTTTCTTCATCTTTACAATCACGCCCTCATTCACGATAGTTGATTTGCAAATATCTTCATTGCGGATTCGATCTGAGATCGGTACGCCGATCAATTTACCATCTTGCCGAGAGAGAATAGAGTGCCAATTGTCTCTAGACCTGCTAACCTATTTCGTTTCATATACACTCATCAACCTTTTCATACATGCTCGCCGGTATCGAGTACTGAACGTTCCCATCATACGTTTTATACATACAGAATTGAACTGAAAATCATGTAAAATTGTGTGATACCTCGTGATAGTCAAATCGAACCTCACAAAGACGAAATGCAAATGCTTAAATCGATTCGTATCCCCCAACCCTCTTATTTACCTACATATATGTAAGTGATAGCGCCTGTCAATCCCTGATAAACGAACTATCGGCAAAGTCAAGTCACACAGGGCGTCCTTTGACGAAACACGGTGTGATTAAAATGGAAGACTTCGGAGGGAAAATTAATTAAGAAAAAATATCGTGGCAAAAAATCGAGTGATGCAGGATAAACGTCTGACGTGTAAATTACGACTGTATATCATTTGTTTTACGGTCCAATTTTAAACTCACGAGATTTATGACGTGTCGTAAGTCGTAATTCAAAATTCGATTTGTGGCCACAGAGTCAGCGTTTTGCGCGGTTCGTACAATATATCATTATTTCAAACTACTACTATTTTTACGAGCAATTATTGAGATTCTTTATATTTTATCTATACTTAGGTATATTATAAAAATACTACTAAACCGATTTATATAATTATATTTTTATTAAAACTCGTTTACTTGAGGCTTAGTATTATAATGCAAATACCCAAGGGAGTGGAGGAGTATTCATTTATAATAAAACAGGAGTGAATTCGCGGAACACAGCTAGTCTTAAAATAAAATCAATAAGTAGTAGATAAGCCTTTAGATTAACATTGCATTTCAAAACATAACAAAAGAAATCATTGTACTCTCAAATAATTTAACATGAAAATCAAATCCATTGCTTCATATTATCGCTATTTTTGTGGCCAACTCTCAAAATGAGTCACCCAATATTAAGAACGAACAAAATCAATTACCTTTTCCAATTTATTAATAAAGTGACTGGATCAATTGAACTTCCTTAGTTTGATTGATTGAGGCAATGCAGCGCACTCATAAACATTAAGGAGTACACGAATCTTCTTCGATTTAAGAAAACTTTATTGGTACATATACGCAACGAATTGGCCGATTATTATCCAACTAAAATTATATATAACTAGCTGTCCCGCCCAGCTTCGCCCGGGTGAAAAAGTAAAATTTCCTGAAGCACGATCGCAGCGCCACCTATGGGGTCCAATTGTGATGTAAGCTACCCTATCTTTCAAGATGGATCAAACTGCACACGGTGTACAAATTTGATTGAAATCAGTTACTAAGTAGTTTACGAGTCCATCGCGGACAAACAACGTGACACGTATTTTATATACATGTACTAGCTGTCCCGCCCAGCTTCGCCCGGGTCAAAAGTTAAACTTCCTTGAAACACGATCGCGGCGCCACCTATCGGGTCGAATTGTGATGTAAGCTATCCTATCTTTTAAGTTGGATCAAACTGCACACGGTGTGCAAATTTAATTGAAATCGGTTTAGTAGTTTAGGAGCCCATCGCGGACAAACAACGTGACACGTAATTTATATATATGTAGAAAGATAATATAAGTCTTTGTCTCCCGTATTTTATTACCGTATAAATTATTCGTATAGGCGTATTGCGTAAGTAATACAAAGAAAAAAATCTTTTCTTTATATAAAGATAGATTAAAACTAGTACACTTATAATAGTTACGCTTTTAGAAAATATGCACATAAGTAATTTTGAAACCACAACATTTTAAATGCATTTGATAAGAAAAAAGCGAGTAGGTATACATATACACATTGTGCAGAGTCCGTAACGGGGTAGGCAAAGAGAGAGTAGAGCGCCAGTTCTCTCTTATTTATTTATTCTTTACATATAAACTTATTCCTATTAAGGAGAAAAACTATATGCATTTTCCATATAATGTCTGCCCATAAATAACATTGGTGAATATTTAGCTCTACCCTAGATTTTTTTCTAAATTCATATACCCCGCAGACGAGATTATCCCAAACGCAATATCTCTGGACTTCCAAAATAAATAACAGCCTGTCACGTTTGTTTGTGTTGAAAGAAAAAAAAACAATTTCATCCGATATTTCCCGCGCCGCTTTCGCGCCAACCGGCGATCTGTCATTTCATATGAGACGTTTAAAATATGTATGTGTTCGGATACACGAATGTGCATCAGTTTTAACTTTTTATTCGATTTTAAAACTGTTACGCTTCCCATTACGAAATCTATATCTACAAATAAATAAAATTGGAGTGTTTCTTTATAATATTAAAATAACTACTGCATATGTATTGTACACGATACAATACCAAAATATATATTTGTTAATTTTTGTCTGTTCTTTTTTTTCACTTGCATACTTAGCTGATGTAGTTTTAGAGTATTTATATGTGGTCTATGTCCTAATCGTAGGTATAAGCCATCACCTTTTAAATTTTCATCCAAATCGTTTCAGCCGTTTTGACTAACAAAATTAATCAAACCTACAACTTTCGCCTTTATAATATTAGTAAGATTTATGCGGTAAGTATTGCCTAGGTCGATTGATGCCATGTATACAATGATCGCGGTCAGGGTTAATGAACCACCTAAACTCGTGACATAAGAGATCTCTAGTCCAGGTTTTGAGTGACTATTAGGGGTAGCACCTCGTAGAACATTGTGTCCTGGTGTATGGTTTGTAAGGTGGCAGGGACGGACACAATCACTAGGTTGGTCATTAGGTTTGGGTTACCGCTCATCGATGGTAAGCAGCTCGAACGTTAAACGTTGGGCCGTAAGAAGCAGATCTGATTTAATCGAGCATGCTCATTGGGGCATAAAGGCGCGAATATCCGAGCGGCGAGGTCTATCGCCCCAAATGGCATTAGCTGCAAGCCACGCGTGCCTCCTAATTGGCATTAATAGTAGAAATTGACTACCGACACTTACCGGAGGGCGTCGGAGTGTGATATGCACAGTAATTGTTTTAGGGAATTGCTCCACATTACTCGTGTGCGGTGGCCGACGGGAATTACCAGTATAATATCCGTATACACACACTACTACACGCTCCACGCTATTAATATGTCGACATATAATATAAGCCGTGGTGGCCGAGTGGTTCGAGTAGCCTGCAGCATAAAGATTTTTATGAACTAAGTACATTAAAGTAAAAGTGTATATATTATCCAATCCATAGCGTGAAATCAATAATCTACCTGAGTGCTATCGAAGCCAAGATTGATTCGCAAATCTCATATTCAAGCACACAACAAAATGTAATTTGTTAAAACAAACTTGGACCAATTCCTTATTTATTTATAAATTCAATAAATTTTCGTGGCAAGTGAAAGGGGTGAATTGAAATTCGCTCGCAGCAGGAATTAATTTGCAAGTGTCACGTGGGGCGTCGAACGGCGAACGATCGAACTTTCACCCTGTTCGCTAAAGCGCTAAGAAGATTGTAAACAAATTGAGTTATCCAAATAAATCAATTTTCTGTATTATGGCGGTATTTTTAAATTTCGCTTTAATTTTTTTTATTATACAACAAGAGTGGCAAACAAGCATACGGCCCACCTAATGGGAAACGGTTACCGTAGCCTATTTACGCTCACAATACCGAAGTATCACTTGCGTGTTGCCACACTGTGTTCGGAGAGTTATAGTGTGTTGGCAGCATAATGGGTTTAATCCCTCTGCTTCCAACACAATGTAACAATCCTACCCCCTCCTCAAGGAGCTCATTACTGGAAACCTTGTAACAATCCTCCCCCCTCCCCAAGGAGCTCATTACTGATCTTCTTTGTGTGAAGTTCACGTTTATTTATAACGTTTTTTTTGCATTAAGTATACACTCATACATGTTCAAAATATTACATACATAGTTATATTAGATATCATGTGTGCATGTGTGCAACTAAATGGCTGGACCGATTTCAATGAAATTTTCTGTGTGCCTTCAGGTGGATTCGAGGAAGGTTTAAATTCACAATTGGATCGCTCTCGAGCGCTCGTATTTCAGGTTTTTTTTTTTCACCCAAGCGAAGCTGGACGGGCCAACTAGAGTACTATATTTATTATAATTTTTATAATATGTAATATTTTATTATATATATAATTATTATAATATTTATTTATTTATTTATTTATTTATTTATTTAACATCCAAACTTAAATCTATCTTCACAGTACAGAACCAATACAATAGATAAGCAAATATTTCTATGAGACAATATAGCAGGTAACATATAAAGCTGTATTAGTGAATTCACCCAATATGTAATATACTCCCTTAAGAGAGTACATATAATACTTGAAGAACACGTGCAATGCTGCTCACCTTATGGCCATGCTCTTGGCCTTGAGATGATGCCATCGCTGGTTCATCTCGTCCAGCCGCCTTTGCAGCATGACCGCGTCCTCCTGCGAGGACAGGCTCCCCAGCAGCCGGCGGCCGGTGCCTGTGAGGGATGCGTACACATCGCGATGTGTCTCGATCTCCGATTGTAGGTCCTGGGAACAATAACATTTGTATATTATTTATATATTATCTCTTACATCTATCATTACAGTATTACTCAATGCCATAGTGTAAACAAAGTTAAAATATGCCAGGTGCATTTATTGTTAGTTTTTAAGGTTTCATTACATCAGGATCTATGTACTTATGAATAATTTACATAGTCAATTAACAACAGCATCAATGCACTCAACAATTTTACAGAGCAAAATTGAAAATTGAACACAAAAGCATGATAAAGTCAGCAATTTCAATTAAATTCCTAAGCGAGCGTTATTGATGGTCGGCGGTCCTTTGCCCCACGCAAGGGGCACAGCGGTACAACGAAGATGGATGCTACTGATTTATCAGACACTGGTGCTAGTCGCACTATAAAAATTGTGTTTCTTCGTAAGGATTTGCTAGCTTTTAAGTTAAAGTCAAGGGTAAATTCGAAATATGGCCGACTAACTCCATTACGTCCGCGATAATGCATCTGCATACGTCTGAGAAGCAATTTATAGGCGTATGTATACTAAGTGGTGCTTGAGTAACGGCGATGGACTCGCCATCTATCACGTTGGCACCTAATATATCCATGGCGGAAAGTGGGTGTGTGGGTATTACCTATGGGAAGTCCCAACAATTCGCCAGAGATTTAGTTGCCAACGTGACAGATGGCGAGTCTTGGCAGTTTCCTAAGCACGATTGTACTTTTTTCTAAACTAAACGCAACGCAGGAAACCTACGTTTCCTCTTGATATTTTCCTACACCGTAAAGTAGTTGTATGATATTGGGCTCCAAGTTGCAATTGTTGCTTCGTAGATAGCAGGTCGAGTCACTCGGCCACCACTGCTCAGTAAACACATGATCCTCTCGTTCTAGTTGTCAAATCAGTATCTTCACGCTAAAATTCCTTGGTCGAGTATTATCGAATCATTGAACTAGCTTTTAAGATATGATGGCTCTCCACGGCGTCTCAGTACCTCAAGCCCACTGCTCAGTATTACTTGAATACATGCTAATGACAGTTGTTAAGGCTGCTCACACAGCCATTTACAGCTTACCTTGCGAATCTGTCTGTTTAAAGCGAGGGGTGTCTGTGTATCGATACAAATGTCTACTCTTATGAGAAAATAGGCGAATATTAATAAAAAAATACGTTTCTTGTTATGTTTATTTTTAGTAACTGTGATAGCACAATTTTATGTTTAATATAGTATGTTCAGAAAACGCTCGCAGTGAATGTCTTATACATTTATTTAATAATTTTAGTAATAATGAACAGCCACCGGAGATACGAGGTTTCAAATATTTGGAGAGAACGACAATACAGAATAATATAATGTTTTTCAATTATTCTACAATATGTCTATCTATTATTCCGGAATATATAGCGCATAATCAGTGCGGTCTAACATTGTTGTCTTTGATTAAATCAGAGTTGGTTCATTTCTTTAATTTATACTTGTCACCCAAAATAGAATAAAGTGTCCAGAACACAGGGCTTCACGTGACGTTCAAACGGATCAAGTCATTCCCCTGGCACGGTAAATAATCACATAGATATAACTATGTATACAAATGGTCGCATTTACTCATAAATCATATTCGATACAAACCGGTAAATTATTTGTTGCTTCACATCGATATAATGCGGCGCTACCTTCCCATCCCTAGCGGGCGGGCAGCCCCGGGCCCGTAATATTGATGTTGTTTGCACTAGCTATCGTCGGCACACGCGCAAAAACCTAATATTATCAAAGGTTTTATTATAATACCCGTTGGCAACATGCGTCGGACGGCAGCAATATTCCGCCGTACGTGTGAGTAGACACTAACGGGATGAGAGGTATTGAAGTATTCGTTAAGTAAATGGACAACTAGTGAGTGTATTTTATAACTTAGTCATTGCGGCTACAGACTGATAAAGGGGTAGAAATAAAGGGGACGTAGCATAATACATATTATATCATCACGCGGAGTCACACACGGGGTAGTCAAGGAGAGTAGATTATCTCTAGACATAAGTACAGTCCTCTTTCGCTTCATCCAGATTCATACATGTTCACCGATTTACAGTACTCTTGACGTCCCCAAACTTGAGCGTCCGATCGATTTGATCTAGGTAGTTGGAACGTGGTCATCCTCTGCCTCTTCTTGCACACACTTTTGCTTTGTATTCTGTTCCTTCGCTCATCCTTTCTACATGTACAAACCAAACCTTTGTGAACGAATAAACAGAATTTACTTACTTCCTTTATGTTTAAGGGAAGAAAGTGGTACCTACTTTGAAAATAAGTTTGTGATAAATGGCGTAGGTAATGTACGTTTCCTATAATTAAAACCCGTTGGATAAACAAAAACATTGTACGTTGCCACAATCCGATCTGAAGCCAACGGAAATCCAACCAATGCATTCATTACAACAACCCGACAATTCCAACGTCAGTTGTACGGAACCAAACATTGATTGCTATAGCCTTTTCAAATCCAACGGGTTAACAATTCATAAAGGAAATTCAATTTTTGTTTACGGTAAATGCGGGCTTGGTTTTTACCGGTGAACTGTTTTTCCACGGAAAATACCGGTTATCGGTTACGCGAGAGGCGATTTTATTTGAATGCTTGAATTGGTATTCAGTGAATGCTTATTGAATGAATACATGACCAATTGAATGAATGATTTGAAATGCGTGACAATGTGGAAATCGTGTACTGTTCATATTACGTTGTTCCCCCATACTTGGGTACTATTGCTGTAACGAAAAAAAATATTGTATATGCCTAATGATTTGAAAAGAGTAACCATGGAGTTTCTTGCCGGTTCTTCTCCATGGAAGCGACCAAACCGAACCGTGCTTCTTCTGAAAAAAAAATCTGCAAGTATTTATGTACCTTATAAACTTTGCAGGCACTGAAGCCTGTCTTTTAACCTCGTCAGTGTACTCTGGGAGGTCTCTATCTTCTAATATCTTTTATATTAGCATGGGCTCCGAGTATGTGGAGAATTCTTGCCATGGCTCGTTTCGTATGAAAACGTGTGTAACGACGTCGGGAACGCATGGTTAGGTTAGGTTGGCGCACACAGCGGAAATATTTCTTGAGGGAAATGCTCGCTGGAAATCTTTTTCTAAATTCTTACTCAAAGCATTTTTAAAATTCTGATGATAGGTGCTCTGGTTCACATATTGTAGATTCACTGATATATAATATAACATTACGGCCGTGGTAACCGAGCGGTTCGAGTAGTCACTTGCATCGCTAAGATAGTAATTTCGTATCCCGAGTGTTCCAATACAACTCATTGTGATTAGATAATCTCGAAACAAAATCTGCATTACGTGACAGATGGTGAATGTAGTGAAAGTAGAATTAAGTACACTATAATGAGTGTTTGGCAAACGCTAATGTAAGTAAAAACAAGTAAGTTTCATAAAGATGTTGCGTCCATGGACCCTTCATAATCACCAGAAATTTAACTGGATAATTTAATCAATTACGTAGAAGGTAATTATTAAACGAGTCCATTCATCTCTCTGTCCAACCTGCCCTTTTATAAGATTTACAAGCTAATAAACCGGTATCCATTCACGCCAAAAATAGATAACAAAAACCGCAGAGACGACAGATTACAAAAAGTACATACGTTACCAGTAATGAGCTCCTTGGGGAGGGGAAGGATTGTTACATTGTGTTGGAAGCAGAAGCCATTATGCTGCCAACACACCATAACTCTCCGAACACCGAGTGGCAACGCGCAAGTGATACTTCGGTATCGTGAGCGTAAATAGGCTACGGTAACCGTTTCCCATCAGGTGAGCCGTATGTATGTTTGCCACTCTCGTTGTATAAAAAAAAAAAAAACGTGCACATATTCCTATTCCGACCACGTTCCTGGGCAAGCAGTGACAGTAAAGCGGTTATTTTTAGACTAATAGACAACTTTCGCTTCACCTACATTCACCAGTCTTTCCATATATGCTCTACGGTTAAGAGTACTCTTGAAGTTCCTATGCTTGAGTGTTCGTACGATTTGATCTGGGAAGTTGGATGTGGTCTTCCTCCATCTCTTCTGTCTTATATTTTTGCATTGTATCTTCAACTGTTTTGTCGTTGCACTTTGCTTGTTAAACATCTTAAATAATAAATGGTAGGTTTAAGTATATATTTTCTTCTACAGTGCACAGTTATTCTATGGCAAGTCACAGGTGCGCGTGTCACAGCCGAGCCTCCATCGTAAAATTGGTACTTACTTATACTTAACTCAACTTAGTTGTTAAGCCTTATGCTTGCTTTGTATTTTAATAACGAACATAATATTAATTAAAATGGCGCTTAATCCTCTCTGCCTACCCGCGAGGCGTGCATTAAATACAGTTGTATGATAAATATTTAATTTGCTTTGAAAAACTTTTTTCATATCTAACGAGTGCGTCGGTGCGCGTAATCCAGTTCATTATTCTATGTTTGAGTTAGAGCCGGAGGCCTCTGTATTTGCCTACTCTGGGGTACTGTGTGCTCATTGTTTACTTGTTCCTACAACTGTCAACAGTTTTTAAAAAGTCAAACACAATAACGGTGGACACACAAGTACTTTGCAAGTTACGTACCAGTTTATATGTAAATGGGTGACATTTTATCATGGACTGATTTGGATCAAACTAAATTTTAGGTAAATGCATTTATGTCATATTGCCCCCTAGATATATTTCACACAAAAGGGTTTTACACTTCTGCCTACCCCTTTCGCACCATAGTGGGTTTCCTTCACTGCAAAGCTCGTATGAATCATTGTACTTAAGCTTAACAAAAAACTAATTGGTACAATCTAGTATTCGGGATTGCAATATATCATTTTAGAAAATTACTCTCTGCCTACCCCGTTCCCTAACGGGCCGACTCCCTACTCGGCGTGATGATATATTATATATTAATTAATTAGGACTGTATGGTCTAGTGGTTAGAGCAGTTAGAACAGTGCAGTCAGGACTGCAAGACTTGAGGTCACTAGTTCGAGCAGATATTTGTGTGATGTGTGTGAGCCTTCTGGAAAGGCGTGAAGATATTATTATTATATCCAATTAGACGCAAAAAAGTATTACGGCGGTACAGGGATATTTCAGTTGAAAATCCCTCGGCTCAAGCTGGTCCCATCCCCAGTGGTCTCATTCGAGACACGTTTCAAGATGTCGCTACATGTCCGGCAAAATTATGCTAATGGCACCCAAATCACGATATAACCGGCCAACACGTTAAGGAGTTGCAAATTAACCGTAACATACATTTGTCGACCGTTTGATGAGGATCCGGGCGTGTTGACATAAAATCTAATAATAATATATCCTCACGCCCACCCACAACCCGCCCACACCCCGTCGGGGACAAAGGTCTCGACGGGGTAGGCAGAATTGTATAGGTAATACCCACACACACACTTTCCGCCAGAGGTATATTCGTTGCCAACGTGACAGATGGCGAGTCCATCGCCTTTACTTAAGCACGACTATACATACGCCTTTGAATTGCTTTTCAGACGTATGCAGGTTTCCTCTCGATGTTTTCCTTCACCGTAAAGCTCTTAAAATCTTACTAGGTACTATTTTTTAATGTGAACGTTTGTGAGAATGTTTGTACTCAGTTAAGCCAGAACGACTGCACAGAATTGGATGGAATTTGGCACAGAGATAAATTATTAACTGGATTAACAAAGAGTATGTTTTATTCCAGAATAATATTCAACCAATGATATCAAGTTTTATGCGGGTGGCAGCGCAAGGCACAGTCAGTGATGATATTACTCTCATTCGGCGGAGGTCACGTGCAAAGGCACTTATTTCAGGCCTGCTACTAGGGGGCGGACCCTAGTTAAAGGCCTGAAGTATAGCGAACGATTAACCAAACATAACATAACATAAATTTGAATTTTATCAAAATCAATATGATAAAATTACTTACAACTCTAACAAGTAAATAAATCAAGTCCCAAACGACTGCAGTAACGAATCAGGCACGTAATCCGAGCGCTGGTAACCGCTTGTAACCGGATCCATCCGGCTATACCCGGCCCGGCCACCTGAGATAACGACCTGAGCGTTGCACGCTCAATAGCTCGCTCGCTTTGACTCAGTTATGTAATTGTATTTTGTGTATATTTCATTTGGGGTTTCATACTTATGAGAGATACACTTGAGCGCTGTAATTCAGTTTTTCATGCAAGTGCAGTCGGCGTAAAAAGTTTTCAAATTCATGGGTTACTGAAGTCGTACAATCAGTATTATTTTAACTGAAGCAGTAAGCATAAAACTGCATACAAAAGTAAACTTACTCGTTATCATAACAAGGGTCAAGACTGCGTAAAGTTTTGAGCTATATGTAATATACTTGCATACCAACGAAGCTTTATCAAATCATAATATGTTCTATTTAATCGTCATTATGTATCGTGTATTGTGTGTGCGACAATCTATTTCGTTTGAAATGTAATGTTGGCATGGCTGGTAATTTGTGCAATTAAATATCGATAACGAACTTTTCTTCACCGAAATATATAAAGGATGGCATTTAATACTTAGATTTTCGATTTTAAATATTTTACCGGATATCAAATACGCATCCGATTATCTCTATTTGTTGTTTATTCACCTCTGTGTAAAGGCGTAGATAAATAACCGGGCCCCGAAAGGGTAAGCAGAGGTATGTAGTGATAGATGGCGAGTCCATCGCCGTTACTCAAGCACATCTATACATAGATAGAATGACTTCTGTGTTAGTGAATGGTGTCAGTCGCACCACGAACTTCACCATCACTGTACCTACTTGTAAAAAAGCAAGGGCAAAAGGCAAATCAGGGATTCGAACTTGCAATCTTTGCATGGCAGGCAACTTGAACCACGGAAAACTTATCATTGTTATTTATAGTATAATGCTAAGGCTTAGAACGAACAATGGAATATCAGTATTATTCACCTAAAAGACACGACAGATTAAAATATACTGTGTTTAATTCTGATGAGACGAACCTTAATACCAAACTGTCGCACAATTCAAAAGCGGAGGGAGCCAGGCTGCCGTCAAAGACACGTGAAACCAGGTAAAAAAGTGCTTGAACCGGCGGAGAGCAGCCCCAGCCGGTTCTATGCGGTGGTGACGTCACCATAAACCGCGTCACAACTTGGATATTATTTTGTCTGAAGTATCTCTCTCATAGTATATTAACATGTTAATATTAATATGCAGGCATGGGCCTCCTTATCATTAATACCTACAGGCTGTTCTGCAGCCAAGCAATGAGAGCTGAGCTGAACTCCTGGCAGGTATTTTTTCTTGGAAACGGTGGTAACTTTGGTAACTTTAGTCTATATTAAACGTGACGTTCAATAAGTGTTCCCTGTGTCCCTTACGTTGAATAAAATATTTTGATTTTGATTTTGATTTAGAGCAGTTGCAAATACACGACTCCTTTTAATAGTCAATGACATTTATACTTTTGTGAAAATTATATATTATTATTAACACCAACACGTAAATAGTTATTTATAGTCAATTTAAAAGATATATATATTTTTACTATATGCAGAGACCAATTAATGAAGACGAGAAAAAAACAATGTTTATGTTCCGAAACTCATTTATCACATACGTGCACCAAATTACGTAGCCTCCCTATTAATATTCATGACTGACTCGCGACAGATAACTCGACAGGCGTGTGTCAAGGCGGCATTCATCTAGTTTGGGTTGTTACTGGAGATCTCCAGAGCGAGGCGACAGATAAGGATTACGGAGGGGGAGATCTGTGGTTTCTGTAGATTCATTTAGATATGAGCACGCTTATGTATCTGGCAGGCAATAAAAAAGATCAATTACAAAATTTAAATATAAAAAATGTTACATTGTTAAACTAATATCCAGCAGGGTTGGCTTTAATAATATCTTATTGCCAATAGAAGATTATGGATGAATGGTTTAAGTTCAAAATTGTGCTGAGTGTAAGGTGAGCTGGCAGAGAAATTTATGGGGCGATGGAAATTCACATATCATTGATGAAATGCAAACATGAAGAGAATAACTATTATAAAATGTTTATTAAAGGATATTATTATACTGTAGCGGATCTGTTTATTTCTGCAAGGTAATTAGAAAAGAAACTATATTACTGATACTAGATAGATTACTGAAGTAACCCAATTTGTTACGGCCTAGTACTACGGCCAAGTACTTTCTGGAGAATCTTATTTCGCTTTGTATTATTGCTTGACGAAGCGATTAAGACACACTTCGATGGACGAGGCTTCTGACGTAGATAATACGGAATTAGATTTAAATTTAAAGATATTTAACCTTATTTATAAAGGTTGAAATGAACTACAGTAAATATTGAATTGATCACTTACAAACCTTAAAATCTAACCATTTAATTACACAACTATATATAGTGTACAAGTATGAACCAAATCAGTGTATATTTAAGAATCACAGATGCTAATTTATGTAAAATAACATTTGACAATTCCCATCGTCTGTTGGTTTCAATAATTTTTATAGAGATGCTTAAACCTTTAAAGTAGAAATAACGCCCAATTATTCCACACTACGTTAAGAGTCAAAGTTTTAAAGATAGATTGAAACATGTGATCCTTGCTCAGGTCAAAGACTCACCTTCTCAAAGTGCCTCACTTCAGCGAGCAGGACGAAGTTCACGTGGATGAACCGGGCGTCCTCACAGGAGCGCGCCTTGGCCCTGTACCCTGGCCGCTTGAAGAAGTACCTGTACCCTTCGTATTCGCAACTCGTAATGTCCACTTTCAACGCGCCAGAATAACCCCAGTCTCCTCCACAACCATAACATAAACCTTTGGTTAAGAATTTCTCCAAGTCTTTGGTTCTCTGGGCCGTCCCGGTCTGCGGCCGAGGACGGCCCGGCCATGTCCCAGCAGTGAGTGTGGGATTTAAGCCTCGTGGGCCTCCTTGCAGCTTCCACTCCTCGGACCGCAGATCAGCTGGTCGCTTCCATCGCCATTTGGAGATCACGCGTGTTTCTTATCAATTGTCTCAATCAATCCGTTCTTGCATATAGGGGAGTTTTTCGTTTTTTGTCAAATGTTTTGGGCTTCATTTGGCTGTAAGTATTCGAGGTTATGCTATGCGAGGCTTGTGCTATGACGTCACGTTGGTTACGAGATGTGTCAATGGTATACGGCGCTTATATAGTTATAGAACATTGCTTTTTGGTAGTTACGAGCAATGTTTCCAATAAAAGCTTAATTAGTAGTGCAAACATTTCTTCCGCATGCTTGCAGTAGATAAACAAATCCTACAAAGGCGCAACCTTTTAAGTGAAAGATAATGGCTACCAAAACCAACCAAATAACCAAATACCAAATCTTTGTTTTTACCAAATTATTCAAAACGCGAGCAAAAATTGTGTAACAAAAATATTTTGGTCCGACCGCTCTTTACCCTAAACACTGCTGAAAACTTAACTCGACACTTATTAATTAGATGCGAGGCTCTCGGAGAAATCACTAAATCATCATCCCCTTCGGCTCTGCCATCGGAGACCTATTAATCAAATAACTCTCTAGTGATTAATTAGAAAATCAGCAATTACTGCGAAATCGCTGAAATTAAGGAGGGCGTGTCCGGAAGCTTAGAAGAACTTGGGAGTGAGAGGCGGCAGTTTTGTTACGATACAAAGGATGTTTTAGATAAAGACACCCTTAAATATATTAAAGTTTGATGTTTCGTTTTACACAATGTTGACCCTTTTATTTAAAATGCTATTGGAGCCTAGCCACTTAGCCTTAATCGCATGAAACCATAGCAGTGCTATCGTTAGTGGAACTAGGTCGGTGATAGGTCTACTGATGGTAGTACTGCAGCGAGAAATGAGCCAGCAGCGCAGAGCTAAGCTATTGATAAAATATGAAGATTCCAACATGATAGATGGCGAGTACTCGAAACCGACGAGCATGTATAAAGAGACTGATGAAGGTGGACAAAGCGAAAGAGGTATGTAAGTCTAGAGAGAACTGGCATTCTATAGTCTCTGCCTACCCTGTTAGGAACTTGGCGTGATAATATGTATGTATGTATGTGAGTGGCGAGCCCGACGCCCAGTTGGCAGGGTGTTTTTATTAAATGTTGCTTAAACGGTAGCTCTAAGGTTCACTCATGTTTTTCGTCTCAGTGAAGCTCGTGGTCAATGAAAAAAAAATAGCGCCGGGGCTTGATCAGACTTCTTGATTGACTTTTCAGATGAATACTTAAACAACTCGGGCACCACGTAATAAAAAAAAACTATAATCGCCGAAACATTCCACCGACCATAATTCCGTAATCACTAAGCCCTACTAATATTGGACATTTTATCCGCTTCTCGAAAACGATTTTTAATAAGATTACACGATCTGATTTATTTTTAATCTCGCGAGTGCCGCATCCACCGATCCGTGACAATGCCTAGCTCGGTGTACGCCACTTTGGGAGAAAATGAATTTGATACTGTTCTATCTCTTTAAGCGGATTAATTTCTTATTGCTAAGAATTTGAGATTTTTGAGAGTGGGTAACTACGGATACAATCAGAGTTGCCCGCCAGGGTCCTCGCCTCACAGGAGATTGCAGACAGATGGCATTTGACCTTTGTATAATTACTATAATATTATTATAATTATAATACATAATCATAACTGAGTAATCTTGTATAATTCTGAATTTGTATCTATATGATTAAATTCTACTACAATATTATTTTTTTAGTAAAAACAATAGTTGCTGTAATTAGCATTTAAGTATGAAGGCGAGGCTGTATGAAGATACTGATGAATGTGGAAGCGGAAGAAGTACGTAAGTTCAATGAAAACTGGGGCTCTGCTCTCTCTGCCTACCTCGCGAGGGACTCAGCACTATAGCCTCTTTGACAGAATGTTAAACATTGTTTGCCAACAATTTGGCCCGACGTTGGTAGTCTGTATGCATTGGAATAAGGCCAAGAGGTCCAACTTAAACTTAATTGTGCCAGTGAATTTATTATTGGCTCAGCTTTAGTTCAATCTAATTGCGAGTGTTTAGGAAATCTGGAGTAATTGTACTAGTCGTGTTATTAACTTTACTGGAATCACGAGCCAACATTACTGTGTTGGAATGCAGAGCTGGCTTAGGCATCATGGAATTCAGTCACAAGCATTAATGTTCTTTTGTATTTATAATAATAAGCAATTTTAGTTCTCCTCAGTTTTGTTCAGTATCTTACTAATATTATAAATGTGAAAGTTTGTAAGTTTGGATGTTTGCGGTTCTCTACGGCCAAACGGCTGAATCGAATTGGCTGAAAGTTGAAATGGTGATAGCTTATACCTAGGAATAGGACATAGGCTACTTTTTTTAATAATCCTGAAAAATTCATAGTTCTCATATAATAATGTATGATGCTCTTTCACGGCATAACGGCTGAACCGACCTAGCAGTAAAATTTCCAAAGCTACTTTTTCGAACTCCACGCGGGCGAAGCCGCGGGCATAAGCTAGTATATAATAAACCTACGAATATTAATATAAAAATATTGTCTCAGAGTCTATGTGAACCAAAAAACGGCTCCACTTCCCGCCATAGAAACTCGTATATTTAGGCGACAAAGTGACAGATGGCGAGCCCATCGCCGTTTCTAAAGCATGGACATTATACGTCCTTGAACTTCTTCTCAAACATATGTAGGTTTCCTCTCGAAGTTTTCTTTCACCGTCAAGATTTTGATGTGATTAATCACTGTACTTAAGTTCAGAACAAACTCATTGGGTACAGTCGGGATTCGAACTTGCAATCTTTGTGTTGCAGGCGACTACTCGAACCGACTACGTATATGGACAAGGATATACATACTTAGATAGATACAGAACATCCAAGTTTAAGGTACAAATACTAAGTTCATCACAAAATGCCCTCGGCGGGTATTAAACCGAATACCACCAGCATCGCAAGCCACCGACTCAGCTATCGAGCCACAATAGTACCATTCTCATATATTGTAATTATTTCTCAATAGAACATACATCTCAGAGAAGCCGATATTGATATTTTCGTATTCAAACAGCGTAAAACAAATTCGATAAACATTTGAATAAATTCAAATATACTGAACCGGATCTAACCGGGTATTATAACCGGTTTCGTGCAGATTCTCCCCATTGGGAGTTTATCTGAAGTGTAGCAAATTTCCTTAGACGCGGCAAGTTATTACTGCGAGGTTTTTTCCATTCCCCAATAATAGGGTGAGGGGTTCGGTTTATTGGAAATATTGTCATATTTCTGCTGTTGGCAACATATTGCTCAGTACTTCGTGACTTTCTGACCCTTCGCGAGTATTCAGTCAATGCTATCCTAATAATATTATACAAGTGTATATATCACCACGCCGTGACCCTAACGGGTTAGTGACTCTTTCGCTTCGTGCACATTCATCAGTCTCTTCATACAGCTCGCCGGTTACGAGCACTCTTGACGTTCCCGTCCTTGAGTGTCCGATCGACTTCCTCTGCCTCTTTTGCGTTTTCGCACTTTCGCTTTGAATATCAGTTTCGTCAATCTTTCCTCCTTTATCATTTCTGTATGTCCACACAAAAGTAACATGACAGGCATGTTTCTTCTTTAAAATCACACCCTCGTTCACGCCAAACATACAAAAACCATTTTCAATTTTAATTTTTAATTAATAATAATAAAATATAATTAATAATAATAAAATAATAAATACCTGGGACAATTTTATTGAACACAAATTGACCTAGTCCCAAAGTAAGCAAAGCTTGTGTTATGGTAACAAGACAACGATATATTTACTTATATAGATAGATATATGCATAAATACATAGGACATCCAAGACTAAAGTACAAATACTCGTGTTCATCACACAAATATCTGCCCTCAGCGGGATTCGAACCCGCGCGACCTCAAATTTCGCAGTCAGGAGCTCTAACCACTAGACCAGACGGTCGTGGTATTAAAAAACAGTTCTAACATTATATGAAAATATTAAAGTTTGTGAGGATGTTTCTTAGTCATTCAGGCCCGAACGGCTTAGCGGAATTGGATGAAATTTGGCGCAGAGATAGATTATTGGCTGGATTAATATACGATATGATTTATTTCAAAAACTACGCGAGAGAAACCGATAGGATAATTTAATCTATACTAATATTATAAAATGACCGAGTTAATTTGTTTTTTTCAACACGCTACTCTCAGGTCTCATTAAAATTTATAAAATACAAAACAGGTAACAAATGACATACATTCAAGCTATATGTTTATAAAAGCGATCCAATAATATAAAAGGTAAAATAGCTCAACACTTTATAAATAAGGTTTTGCCTGAAACGACCCAAGTATCTGGTCCCTTCAATCCGACTATACACATTTGACATGTCGTAACAAACCCTAACGATGACAACTGGGGTCAACTGGACCCGAGCGATTGTTAGAGTTTTCCATCTTAACCCTTCCGCGACTAGTTTGTAAGTAAACAACTCCTTAGGGGTCGAATGGACCCTTAAACTCGTTTAGGAAATGAACAAACCCGGTCTGTTGGATCGGTGGAGTTAAACTAATGGAATTTTGTACCCAACGCTTCGGAGATAAAAAATGATTCCGGATCTCACGGACTTGAAACGTTCGCAGAATCTTTAGGGATTTGGGTTACATTTACCTACTAGACACCATTCCAGACAATATACCATTTATTTAAATAGTTTTAAATTTAATATTTTCTTCTTAAAGACTTCAGTTTATATACAGCCGTGCCTGAGACGGCGACAAACTGACAATCAGCCATGTTGGAACCTTAATCTTAATATATATAAATTACGTGTCACGTTGTTTGTCCGCGATGGGCTCCTAAACTACTAAACCGATTTCAATCAAATATTCACACCGTGTGCAGTTTGATCCAACTTAAAAGATAGGATAGCTTACATCACAATTGGGCCCGATAGGTGGCGCTGCGATCGTGTTTCAGGAAGTTTAACTTTTTCACCCGGGCGAAGCTGGGCGGGACAGCTAGTATTCCTATATAATTATATTAATAGGTGATTTAGGGCTCAACAGGATCACCCGTTCAACATTTAACTACTCTGAATTGGATGCCTCCACCTTACAGAACCTTACACTACTCCCGGGCATTGTTCTGTTCCTGCAGTGAGTAAGTTTTCACGGCCGTGCTGGCTTCAGCTAGTCTTAAACTTAGCAAGACCAAAAATTACACCAAAAGTCGCGAACGCGAGGTATAACTCTGGTATTGTTGGCAACTTAAATCAACCGCTTATCATCAGATGGACCTTATGATCTTTCTAGTAGAAAAAACAAAAACCTTCTGGTTAAATAAGGGCTTAATTACATCTCGTCATCCATCTGCTGGGCCTTCTGAGGAGACGTTATGAAAAATGGCTGACTATGAATAGTAAACCATTCATAGTAGATTTTAACAAAAATGGTTACTGCAACTTCTTGACCGACAATGTACCCATACCGCTTTAATAACGTCTTTGGATGGGAAGATCAAAGCAAATAACTCTTTAAGTTAGATCCTCATTACTTAACCTTACTCAATGGTACTTAGATTAAAGTTACCAAATGGCTCTTAAACAATCTTCGGCGTTCAAACTCGGTTGGTCTTACTTAAGTTTTAACTTAGCTCAGTGCTAAAGTATCTGGATTGGGTAAGTTTACTTATTTAGTACTTGGATATACTTAAAGAGTAAAACATATAATAAAGTTAAAGTCGAACTATATGTATTTAATTTACTAATCATTACCAGAGTAGTGAGTACAATACATTAGTAGATACATATCAACACGCGGAGTCCCTCACGGTATGGGCAGTAAGAGTAGAGTGCCAGTTCTCTCTAGACTTGTATACTTTTTGCTACTTCTACAGTCTTCAGTCTCTTCATACATGCTCGCCTATTTCGATATAGCTCTATATACTATTGCAATATTGTAAAGCTCGTGGTGTGTCTAATCACTGTACTTAAGTTCAGAAAAACTTATTGGTACAGTCGGGATTCGAACTTGCGATCTTTGTGTCGCAGGCAACTACTCGAACCACTCGGCCACCACGGCTTTTTATTAACAATTTGCTTTTAACCAAAAACTTTTCTTACTCCTGAAAACTTCTTAGAATTGAGTTACTATAAAACTATCGGAAAAGATTACCATATCAGCTTAACATCCCGAGACCGTGTGTAAAACTTTGACAGTGCAAATCTATTCAGCTTTGGGAGCGGATACAGGTTTTCGATTGCCTTACAGGCCTACGAATACACTGAAGATAAGCTTCGGAAACTTCCCCCTCAAGTTTCCGAACTAGTTGGAAACTGACAGGTTTCGATCTTTGATTGTAGTTACAACTGTTTCAAACGTAGGTACGTCGCTTTGTATAAGTTGACAACTTGTGAAATTGTAGTTTTAAGTGCTATTCGCTGCATTGTCTTGCCTGACCCCATCCAGGGGTGGGTTTTAATTTACCTATTTGTTTTCGCACCAGAAAATATGGTGACATATATGCTACTGAGCTAGTAAAGCTGTTCATATTGCTATTCAACTATACTTACAGCCTTTTCTTAGTATCTTTCATATCCTTTTAAAAAGAAAAAAGGAAGCTTTTAATGAAGCAGTATTTGGTAAAAGTTTGTCTTTCAAATCTGTAAGTACCTCGGCGTACAAGCGAAAACTTTATTTAGTAAAAAATAATCTACAATTCACATATCATTAGGCTAAGTCCTTTACGGGGTAGGACGAGAGAGTAGAGCGCCAGTTCTTTATAGACTTAATAACCTCTTTTGCTTCATCCACATTGGGTTTTAATATTCAATAGATTACATAAACCTCCTATCCTATATGTACATACATATGATCACGCCAAGTTTTTCACGGGTTAGGCAGAGAAATACAGAGAGCATCAGTTCCCTCTCAACCTTATTCAGTTAAACCTTTAAGTATTGGTATAACATAATAATACGTCAATTTTAAAGCAAAGTAGAGAAACCTTTCGAGACGCGCCGCAGCGCAAAGACTTCTAAAAGTTACTTTGGTGCGCGACGTTGCTACAATTTTAATGGCAGGCGCTTTCTCGCAAGTAGGACTGAGCGGGTTCCGCTCATAAGCTTTAAAACATATACAAATAAAACCTAGTGAAGCTTACTTGTCATAGATTTGAAAAATATATAATTTACTTCAGAATTAAATTTCGAAAATTAATAATTTTACAGGCACAGGGGTTGGTACCTAATCTTTATATTATATTTTTATGGTGAAATTATTAATATACTCAATAACAAATACCCTGTGTCCTAATGCGGTTTTTTGTACCTCATTCAATGGTAGATACAATGTTAAGCTAGCTAGTACTAGCCGCCCAGGGCAAATGAACAAGCGGTTACCGGAGCCAATTTCGCGATACTGGGCTTGTGACACTGTCACAGAATACAATATAATAGTACCTTTAATGTATTCTGTAGGTTAATGATAATACGTAACTATAAATATGCGGTGTGATATATGTAGTCTGAGTAGTCACTAAGAGCTGAAACTTTACAACCTATTTAAATAAATTTTCAACACTAGTGACATAGGCACAGTATACTACATCATGCCAGGTCCTTCTATAGATTTTCGTATGTACGCCGATTTTGATCACGAATATTCCATGATCGAAAACAACACGAACATAATATCTCAAGCTAAATGAATCAGAAGCAAGCCAGAGGACATTACATAATGAATCGCGAGTCCCTAAACAATAAAAAGGGAATCAATAATCTATGTGGCACGCCATACCCGCGGGAGCCCCGCTTGTTTACGTCAGAGCGCGGATTCGGTCCCCGAAACAGTACCTGCAACAAGAGATAATAATTTGTTAGTCATATTGTTAAACGTGTATTTCGAAAATGTTTTCAGTCCGCCATTTTATTTGCATACTTGCTGTGCCCCGCGATGTCACCCGCGTTTAATTTGACTAATCGCATATCCCCAATAAACAGGCTATATAATGCCAAGATATATTTTTAAACAAACAAACGCTGCTCTTTATTATATCAATATTTCTTCAAATTAATATACTTCTCTGTCGAATTTCATCATAATGTTCAGTTTAGTGATTCAATTGTAACGCCTTACAGTAAAACAGTTGTAGCGGATTCGCTAGCGTTGACGTTACCTAAGTTAATGTAGTTCTCTCATATTATTGTTGCTATGTGTATGTGTTACAGCGAATTATTATGAATAACTGAATTGCGGCACCCATTGAGAAATTTTTACTAACCTGATATGAACATGTAACCTGATACACAGAACTAACTCAGAGCCACTGTACTCACTCTACCTGACGTGACTGGTTACTGCCTATTATTAACCTCTGCCTATCCTTTCGGCGACCCTTGAAGTGTGAAGATTATCTTTACTTTGATACCTAAAGGATGGACTGCCCAGTTCAGGGTCAGTTGTGTGAAGTGTCTAGAATAAGATCATTTATTTTGGGGACACCAGTAATTTCGATTTAAACTTAAGGAGTTAATACTATACAGTTTAGTTTTGATTAAGATAAACGCCTAAGCCGTCTTTTAATAGCAAATTGATAATCTCTAAACGCCTACAATTTGTAGTACTCAGTGAAATCTAAGTGAAACGAGTAATTTGTAGATTTCCGACGAGACCCAAAGCCCAGGGGCGTTGGAAAATTAAAGTACGGTTAAATTTTAAGATGATTCGCTTCAAATTACAGTCGATTGCGAATTAGGTCGCTGGGGAGTTTTTTGTCGCTCGTAAAATTGGGATAGACGCGGGTGGGGAGAATTATTGCCCTGTGCTATGTATATACCGGCCGTGGAAGACTGTTTATACATTTGTCCATATAGTAGCCGTGTTGGCCGAGTGGTTCGAGTAGATGCCTGCGACACAAAGATCGCAAGTTCGAATGCCGACTGTACCGTAATGTACAGTGATTAGTTACACCTAGAGCTTTACATTGGAGAGATACGCCTTTGAATTGCTTCTCAGACGTATGCAGGTTTCGTCTCGATATTTCACCGTAAAGCTCGTGGTGTGACTAATCACTGTACTTAAGTTCAGAACTCATTGGTACAGTCGGGATTCGAACTTGCAATCTTTGTGTTGCACCACGGATTATCGCTATTAGATCTCAGATATAGCTAATAGAAGTAAACTCCACTACTGTATAGGTGTGCATAAAACACATGATCCAAATGGCCTAATTATCCATTCACTCCAGTTCATCTCAAAGTTTACGAGCATGCCCCACCGGAGTATATCTCCAAACGATCCGGCATCCATCGCGCAAGTTATTTACACAGGTTGTAAAAGTTTAAGTGATCGTTTTTACGACGTGGTTCGCGGCGCGATCGACGCGTCGCATCTGTGCTGCTTTACAGCTGCGGTACAACATGTGTTTTCAGCAGGTTGCCATTTTCAACCGGAAAAATATAATAGAAATATGCATATAATTTTAGTACTCGTTTTCATAGGGTCCCTGGAAGGCGTCTCTCTTCTCGACGGATATAAAATATTCAGGTGTCAACGTGACAGAAGGCGAGGAAGTCGCTGTAGGTAATAGCGCTTATACCTACATCCTAATAAGGCTTATACAGCCTCGATTTTTCCCACCTCAAGGTATTTTGATCCAAAAGAAAATTCATTCCAACGGCATTGTAAGTGGAAGGAGGCAAGGGAGATTCGCCTTCCATCCACATACATCCTTACTAATATTATAAATGTGAATGTAAGTTTGTTTGTTACGCTTTCACGTAAAAACTACATAACCGATTATCATGAAAGTTTGTACACATATTCCTGGAGGTATAAGAAGTAATATAGGATACTTTTTATTGAAAAAAAAAATCCGGTTTACTGATATTTTTTATGGTGATGGCTTATACCCAGGATTAAGACATAGGCTACATTTGAATCCCGAAGGATTCAAAGCTCTAATATTATAAAGGCAAAAATATTTATGTTGCTCTTTCCACGCGGGCGAAGCCGCGGGCATAAGCTAGTACTAAATAACATAGAGTAATGCGTTCGGAGGAAGAATGTTACTGGTAGTTCTTTGTATATTTTAACTTGACCCTCGATACGTGATCCGCCCGTAGCCAATGGGCAGGTATAATCAGTTGCCTACGTAACGGTTAGCAGCGTTGAACGTCCCCTTTATTTAACAGTTGTGTATCTAATCAACATGAATTTTGCAAAGCGAAAGTGATTCCCCTATCTGAACGACGACATTTACAAACCTCTAAGGTCTGAAACTAATCAAATTTAACAAATATTTATAGTCCATAAATCTATTATGCAGGGTCAGCTGCCTCCCCGGCAGTAGCCCCGGGCGGATATTGAACTTCATAGATTAGTACAGTATCCTCAGCTAGCGCAGGCTGTAGTGTACTGAGGAGCAACTTATCTATTATTGTCTACATTATGTGAAACTTCACGGAACGTGCTATTCAAATGACTAATTTGAATATATAATCTTACTAATATTATAAATGTGAAAGTTTGTAAGTTTGGATGTTTGCGGTTCTTGCACGGCCAAACGGCTGAACCGATTTGGCTGAAGGTTGAAATGGCCTATACTTAGGAATAGGACATAGGCTACTTTATTTATATTTTTTTTTAATCCTGAAAAATTCAAAGTTCTTAAATTATAATGTATGATGCTCTTTCACGGCATAGCGGCTGAACCTATTCTAGCAAAATTTCCAAAGCTACTTTTTCGAACTCCACGCGGGCGAAGCCGCGGACATAAGCTAGTATGTTTATACATTTCCACACCCTTGTAAGTCGGGTGAATGAACTTACTGTTTCCGCTGGTTTCAGTATTTCAGTTCTCAAACACAACGATACATAAGTCTTTGAGTTTCTTAAACAAGCTTCCTTCACAACGTTTTTCATCATCTAAAGCTCTTGGTGACATTAATCTCCGTTCTGCATAAAACTCATTAGTAGTGTCGGGGTTCAACTCTGACAATGAGTTTTTCTGAACATAAGTACAGTGATTAGTCACATCACGAGCTTTACGGTGAAGGAAAACATCGAGAGGAAACTTACATACGTCTGAGAAGAAATTCAAAGGCGTATGTATAGTCGTGCTTGAATAACGGTGATGGACTCGCCATCTGTCACGTTGGCACCTAAAATATATCTCTGGCGGACAGTGGGTAAATAGGTATTACCTATACACCTCTGCCTACGCCTTCGGGGACCCTTGTGGGAAGGCGTGAGGATTATATATATTTTTAAGTTAATATAAATTTACATACTGACTACAAAATCCTTAGTGTAATCTGTCTTGATAAGGGAAGTCCCTAAATTGCTAAGCGACAATCGACTGTACGTACAACAAAGTTTATCAAAACAATGAAAGGATTGTTTAAAAGTAGCGGTGGAATATTATTGAGCTTTAAGTTTGGAAATACTTCTACGAGGCGAGCTCGGTCCAAAATCCAACACAGAAATTCATGTAATACCGGGGGATGTGAATGGTGAATAAAACAAATCTGTCTTCGTACCGTTTAGCTCTTATTTCCATCTACTTCCCGGCTATTTCCTGTTGGCGTGTGCTCCAAGTTACAACCTATGAACTGCATGTATATGTACCGTAATTACGTTTTGAGATTGACACATTGGGTGTTTTATGGACCACCCCTTGCAAAGTACCCTTTACCTGGCGGGTAAGGCCACAAATAGGTCCTGGCTGCAGTAGTTTAATACTCCACTAATTGTTTTTTACTGTACCACATCGTTAACTCTAGCCCCATATTCGCTAATAGTGGCAGGGAAGCCATTTGTAAATAGATTTTGTTTGAGTATATATGTACTAAGCTCTACTGTGTCTGCCTACTGCGTGATGGACTTGGCGTGATTTGTACGTATGTATATCAAATATGTGAGTATATATAGCTGCCAATTCTAATAGAAGTCCTGTCCAATTTGGGTACTAGGAGGTGACCGCCTGTAGGCGCTTGTAACACCAGGGATATCGCTCGCTTAACACTTGTAACTCGGACCATCGACCCGCTATTTCCCCTTTTTCGCAGTGTCATTGGAGACGTGCTCCGCTTCCCACATCCCGCATCCTTGCGGCACTGGAGCGGCGGCTGCAAATGTTACTTGATCTCGTGAGATAACTTGCTTGCACGCAATAGCTGCTAATGTTTGATGTATTCGCAACTGAAATCCTACTTTGTAATATTATTCATGTATGTTGAATTAAAATTGTTTCAGCAACACTTCACCAATACGAAAGAGGTCTGTAAGTCTAGAAAAAACTGGCGTTCTAATTCCTCTGATTACCTATTTAATTTATTTGTTGATGAAATTTGACACAGAGACATATTATTACGTGGAATAGCAGATAGACCATACTCTAAAAAATCTATTAATGAAATCAAATGTTACCCGGGCGAAGCCACGGCGCATATACCAGCTGTATATAAATATAGAATAAAGCGTAATCCTATCTGAGAAGCATTCCACATTGACAGAAGCAAATCGCTTGCGAATCGCTTACAGACTCTTTCCATTCCGGGCCACTACACATGCTCTCACAAACTAACAGATATTTCTGACACACTGTCGCCAAGCTTGCGGTACACGGGTAACGCGAGTCAGCATGGCGGGTCTGGGACTGCTCTAATAACTTTACCAGAACATTTTACAAATAAAAAACACCGATGAAATTGCGCGAAACATATAATTGTTTAAATCGCCTTAAATTGAGAATGAGTTAGATTCAAGTAGTTGCCTGCAATACAAAATATACGGTTCGGACAAAGTTCGGGCCTTGATTGTACTAATGAGTTTTTCTGAACTTAAGTACATGGATTAGTCACACGGTGAAGGAATATATCGAGAGTAAATCTGCATACGTTTGAAAAGGAATTCAAACAAATTAAATTTTGGCATCTAAATATATCTCCGCCGAGAAGTAGGTGTTGGGCCTCTGCCTATACGTTCGGAGATCCTTTTAATACACACAACACATAACGTAATATATTTGAAAAATAGGGACTTCTCTTTAAGCACGAGAAACTAACGTACGTCTTAATATTTAAAATATTATCTTTTATATAGCTTGTAAGGAATTATTGATGTGATAATTTTTATCGAGCATGTTGGACGTACGCCGGAGCACTGTGTCCTTGCGAATTTCTTTGAATACGTAGAAGCTAAAGGGGCAATCGAGCGTGAACTACATTTGCTTCAGACTCCGCCACCTACCACCGATTATGAAATTGATCCGGCGACACTTATGGAGCAGCCTATTAACTGCACAGCTTTATTTTTACATTTTATATAACTAATGACAGAGCAGACACTTACACACATACCATCACGCAGAGTCCCACAAAGTAAGCAGCGAGAGTAGAGCGCCGGTTCTTTTTAGACTTACAGACCTCTCTTCTCGAGACCTCGCTTCATCCACATTAAACAATCCCTTCATACATGCTCGGTGGTTTCGAGCTACGTACAATAATTAAATAAATGTTTGCAAACAACCAATCAGAATCTGAGTGAACACGCCGGCCAGCTATCAGTCAGTAAGCCCAACACAAGTCGGCGGCGTGACAAACGAGCCGCCAATCCGAGCGGGGATGCGAACCAACCAGACAAATCGTCACATGCGGAAAAACTGCGTAGTTCACGAATGTTTTTGTGGATGTTGCCTTTGAAGGGATTTCGCATTTAATTGAGGGTAGTTTTGTATTAGACATCTGAGGAGGAAGAAATGTTTGCTAATGGAAATATATTATCGCCAAGTTGTTTTGTGCTTGGATCATTTGTACATAATACCTCAGTAGTTGGCAGGGAGGGGATAATATTATATATCTCTATATGTTCTTGTGTAACATAGTTTCCTATATTCACTATATAGACATTCAGCGCAGCCACTGCTTTTTTAGAAACCTTACTCACCAAAGGAACACACCTTCACCAAGAGCAGTGCCGTTTGATTGAGAATTTCCGTTAGGTGGAAGTACAGTCCGGGTCGGGATAGATCAATTTAGAACGGCATATCCCTTTGTGCCCTTTCTTATAAGTTTACAATATGGAATTATGTCGTTTACAAAATAAAAAGAGATTCGGAAAACCACTGGCAAGAACGAGAGTGAGCATGCAATGTTGAAGAAAATTATCTTACGTTGGCTTGGACATATAACAAGGATGAGTGAAGAAACATTGAAGAAACAAAACCAATATGCACTTTTATAATTTGGAAAAGACAGAGGAAGAGGATGTTACAACAACTTATTGGGTCTGACTCTCAAGGACAACATCAAGTCACTGATGAATGTGGACTAAGCGAAAGAGATATTAATTAAGAGAGAACTGGCGCTCTTCTCTCTCTGCCTACTCCGAAAGGTACGGCGTGATGATTGGATTTTTTTATTTAACATGTACAATACCACAAGATAAAAGCTTCCTTAAACATAGTATGAAATAAGACTTAGATTATGTCTACATTGAAGCGAGGACTAAAGATAGAAATAAGCAATCGCATTCCACAACCCTTTTCAGATTAGTTTTCTTTCATGGTCCAAAAATCTAGGGACGAGGGTCTGGGACCATCAATCAGCGAATCACACCAGTAAGGGAGATTTGTCAATCTGTGTGTGTGCTTAAAGCTTCTGTTTGGACGTGAATACGCGTTGTGATTGAAAGCTATGATTTATTACAAGTACACAGGCTTGTTATATATTAGGTCCAACAAAATATTTCATCCTATTTGTTCGTAACAATGTATGGCTAGTTTTATGAAGAATCTTTGGAATTTTCGTGAGTCTTTTGTCGCTTAGTTCATCGTGTGGCATTATTGATAAATGAAAACCTGTGTATAAATGTAATTATTATCGTTACATTTGATATGGTATAGTTTACTCAATATATGTTTCACAATGTCGTGAAAACGTTTATTTATGGAAAATGCCAAGGAAAATCGAATACAACCCTGTAAATAAGTCGTATGGCTGTCGGCTCTGGTGGTCCTACTCACAAAGCTCATGTCATGGATTCAATTCCCGTTTAGGGCGGATATTTATGTTTGATGATTACAAATATGTGTGTCTTGTCGATAACATTGTCTAAATCTCACAGTTCAAGCTTTGCTTAATTTGGGCCTCAGTCAATCTGTGTGGTATTGTCCATTATTTTAATTAATTTATTTCATTTACTATATGTCTGAGCAAGTCTGATCTTAGAAAGCTTCCTGTTTAACTTACTTAGCGAAATTTCGTTTAAAAATCGTCCCAATTTATTTCCGACGCCCGAGATGGTCTCGTCAAGCGGCGGCCCGGAAATTGGCTAAACACGGTGATTAATGATATCACCGGGATGATCCGAGCTTACTACATTTTTCCCTGAGACGTCGCTTAATAACGGTATATTAACTCACCCCCGAGCCACCTATTAGGTTTTTTTACTTTGGATAATATTTAAGACAGGAATGTTTTATGAGTGATGTGAGATGTGCTTCCACCACGAAACGCCAGCAAAAGCTACAAGATTTTTTATTTAAGATACAATACGATACATAGCCTTATCACGTTGCCCATACACATGTTTTATGTAATGAGTTTGTTACAGTTCTGCCTCCCCCTTCGGGGACTTTAGTGGGAAGGCGTGAAGATGTTCATCCGTTAAGTCGGAGGAGTTATCACGTCTCGGAGTGAACCAGCATTGATATTCATGCAAATCTTCACCTGTATGGTACATAAAGGTAATTAGTTTCGACTCATACCGAATACTGCAAATGGATAGTACGATGCTATCACATGGCGGCACGTCCACTGGTCGCGGCGATAACACCCCCAAATTTAGCCGGTACTAAATCACCGATGGAGCTCGTACGGTGATATACTGACCGTAAATTTCTATTACTGCCTAGAATTGGAATTCTAGGAATAGCGACTCATGAAAAGGTAGTTTCAGGGTCATTTTGAACGGGGAATAAAAATTAACACTAATAATAATGAACAAAATAATGTAATATCAAAAAAAGACATACTTACATGTCTTTTGTCATTCCCACATTAACACGTACAGTGTGGACTTAGCATGCTGCTCGTGAAAATCCTCAGAATGTTTTAAAATGAGCAGAAAGAATAATTAGTTTAATTCCTGTTTTTTTATTTTACCACAAGGTAATTGTTAATATTTATTTATCTTATTTTTAGTACTTTAATTACAGTATCTCCAAATTAATGTTTTGGATGTTATAACAGATTAAGCATTCATTTATTAATAATATATATGTTTGAACTCCATTAGAGAGAATATCAAAGCTTATACAAATTGATGGTAACCATCAATCGCTGTCCATTGAGCGCTATGGATACACCTTGAATGTATACTATGAACGAGCATGTATATGGAGACTGATGAATGTGGACGAAGCGAAAGAGGTATGTAAGTCTAGAGAGAACTGGCGCTCTATACTCTCTGCCTACCCCTAGGGACTCGTTGGATGATATGTATATGTGTATATATTGAATTATATTAGCAATAGCTATCGTAAGTACCGATTTGATATGAGAAAGATACCGTAACACGGAAATGCATAGGATTTGTTAAATTTGTCTGTATCTACATACTTTACTTTGTTTTATTTTAGTTTTTCGTTGTTTTATGTTGTGTATGTTGAACTGCCTAATTTAGCTTCCTTTTATCATATATAATCTAGATATAAACCTATATTATTATTATTATCTATCCACATTGTGCTCTCATATCTCACTGTGCTCCTTATTAATTTGTGTGCATGCTGTCGCCGCTTGTAAATGTAGTGGCATTCAACTAATATTTAACATCTAGTTGAAAGTTTTTAGTGTCTACTATGTAAATGGCCATAAATAAATAAATAAATAAATAAATAAATTGAATATTAACCTATGAATGAATATTAGCCTTTAGGTTTTATAATCATATAAATAATTTTCAAATCAGATTAATAGTTCTTGATATGAACGCGTTGAAACAAACACAATGCCTCTATGAAAAGGTTTAAGTGTAATAATTTAATGACACTAGTCCATTATGTCAAAATGGGGTTACTATCAAGCATTCTGCCTAGAATCGTGATATGTAACCTGCAAGTTAGCATATGTACGTTATCTCGCACCCTGTCGTGAATGGGGCAGTAATTAGCTCCAGAAGGGTAGTTGGTTAATTTAACAGGAACGAAGGATGTGCCTGGATACGATGAGGCGCTAATGTCGGTGAAAATGTGCCATTACAAAACAGCGTGTAAGTAATGACATTCGACACAAGAATTATATAGATATATTCTATAAAGATATGTAGAGCCGTGGTGGCCGAGTGGTTGGAGCAGTCGCCTGCCACACAAGGATTGCATGCTCGAATCCCGACTGGACCAATGGGATTTTCTAAACTTAAGTACAGCGATTAGTCACACCACGAGCTTACCGTTACGGAAATCTGCACGCACCCAAGCTATTTATTGCTGACGGGTTCGAACTCGCTACCCTCTGACGGGGCTACTATAGGGGCTACCAAAATTCAATTCAATTTCTCTTTTGGTAATAAAACCTGCTTATAATGGTTATAAGTTTTGAAATACTTTCCAACCATTCCAAAAGTCAAAAACAATAGTCATAACTTTGTTAAGTCTATCGAAATTAACGTCTAAGTTCGGTCTACAATAACACAGATACCCGTACCTTAAGATCGATAGTAGCGCACCACTAGCCGGTCAGGTGTACCGCGATCAATTAGGCGATAAGCTCTCTGCCCAGACTGAGATACCTACCTGCGGCTTTGGTTCTTGTGCGAGTTGCGTGCATGTGATTAAAACTGTTAGTGTTTGTAGGGTAAGGCTATTATCGCTCGTGCTATATACTCACTATGTATCCAACCTTCTGAACATAATTACATACATATCATCGCCCCGGGTTCTTTACAAGGTATGCAGAGAATAGAGCGCTATTTCTCGGTAGACTTACATACCACTTTCGCTTCGTCCTCATTCATCAGTCTCTTCATACATGCTCGCCAGTTTCGAGTCCTCTTGATACTCCCACGTTTTGAGTGTCTGATCGATTTGAACTGAATGTTAATCTCAGCTACTACATATCATATCATTCAATATATATAGTGAAGTGTATAGTTCTGTTATGGAAACTGACGCGTGACCATAAAGGCATTATGTCACGCAATGTAAATGTCATGGGCAGAAAACAATTGATGTACAACCATGAAAATATAATATACGAGTTCTCTTACGGATATATATAATGAGAAGTCTATGCGTTGCAAGCAAAGGAAACTAGTTATATACTACCTACATATCAATACATACAGGTTGCCTCACGATGTTTTCCTTCACCGTTAGGTTCGTAGTGTCAAAACATTTTCTAGTTAAGAGGAAATTATACATCGAAGTTTGAACCTACAATGACTTGGCTCTAGATGAAACCACGTGCAAATAATTGTTAGTTCTTCGCAAATAAAAGTAAATAATCTCCCCACAAATGGATACCGATATAATTTTCGTCTTTCGCGAGCACTCTACGACTTTGGGTGGGATTAGCGGATTCCCCGCCCGCCCAACTTTTATTTCCGGTTTGAGTCCAGCTTCCGGAAACGTTGTGCGCACGAAAACGTGTATAACTTCAGATATAGAGGCTGATAGAATTAAATTAAATGAAGAGTTATTTGTTGGATATGTATAAAAAATATAATTAAGCTTTTTATATCTAACTGCGAGGTAAGCAGAGGTTGCAAGATTGGCACCTTAGGGCTATAAAGAAAACCCTCATGATGCATCCAGAATCACTGCCAAACCTATTTAAATAGTCTAGAAATTCGTATATCCTTAAGAAACATAACGCGACAAAAATGAATTCTAAAGTATAAAAACTGCTCACAATGCTTCATCGAACATTTTGTCGTATAACGCCACAGATAAACTTAAAATCATTATTCAGCGAG
This sequence comes from Drepana arcuata, assembly GCA_016069955.1. Taxonomy (NCBI): domain Eukaryota; kingdom Metazoa; phylum Arthropoda; class Insecta; order Lepidoptera; family Drepanidae; genus Drepana; species Drepana arcuata. The sequence goes on from JACCPG010000195.1 coordinate 128,208, forward strand.
ATGAATTCTATATCAACGGACCATACTGATTTTGATGATGGAAAGTGCATTCAGCCGAATTCGAGCATCAGTTGGAACAGCCGGGATAATCCGCCGGCTCTACGATTAACAGCCTCGAGGCGGAACCTGCGACTTATGTTCTGCTAGGATTTACTGCGCTGACTAGATTCAGAACTGGGGTTAGGTAGATCAGTAGCTATGGTAAGGTAACAAATATATATATACATAAGTAATTTAAATAATATCCTCAGGCCTTCCCACAAGGGTCCCCGAAGGGGTAGGCAGAGGTGTATAGGTACTACCCACACACCCACTTTCTGCCAGAGATATATTTTAGGTACCAACGTTGCCGTAACTCAATCACGACTGAACATACACAATATGAAAATAATATTGAACAAATTTAAATAGAAAGATATAGTAGAACACAAAAAGGGAACGAGAGAAAAAATAGTATGGACTTACAACTTTTTCACAATAAAAGTACAAAAAGTAACCCCGACTACACTAAATTAACCCTTAATCCAAATGTTGCCGCTGAAAAACCTTTCTGAAGCTCTGTAACTGATGACAAACTTGGTCCTGTATCGAACCGCAATAGCTCGAAGGCTTAAGGCTGCGGTCTCGTCCATGAGCGATAGTCGGTAAAATTACGGTATAAAGTACTCTTTACTCAATTAGGCGAACTCTCACTCAAAGTGAAGAGTACTTGAGAGTCCGTCGGGCGTGTACCCATGCCCTCTGATATACTGTAACTCAGTAAGAAGCGGCATGTTTGAAAGGCACAGAGTCAAGTGGCGTTCACTACCTTTCCCAATAGTGATGATGAGATGGGGAGTATTTTCTTGTAAATTTTGTGAGCCGTGGATGTCGAAAGGCCCGAGTCGCGGTCCGAAAGCAATGATTACGAGTTCGATTCCAACTGGACCAATGATTTCCTGACCTTAAGTATAGTAATGAATCACACCACGAGATTTACGATGAAGGAAAATATCGAGAGGAAACCTGCATACGCTTAAGATTTTAGAAGAAAGTAAGAAATTAGAAGAAGAGAGATTTTTTAAGAATGTATAGTCTTGCTTGGAAGCGCCGATGGTCTCACCATCTGCCGTTGGCACCTAAATATATCTCTAGCGAGAAGAGAGTGTCTACTCATATGTACGTATTAAGTTCATAAGCAATATTCAGTCGTAAATACCGCTAAAGCTTATAACTTGTGGCTATTTCAGACCGATGAGGTTGGAGCGAAAGATTAAGAAGTCAGCAGACGAACATGCTTCCTTACTTTGTTACTCCTGAGCACCTCAGGGCTGTCACCTTATTGATTAGCAAATTTTTAATGAGCTCATTATATATTTACGAAACATTAGAACGAGTACTAGATGATTTCGAAGG